>JAYMFT010137599.1:0-12898 GCA_038088735.1 Panulirus argus
TATATATGGGTAGATAGATAGATACATAACATATCGGTCTTACCTACAGTTCTTTTTCTTAGAATTGTTATATACAGCAAGTGAATTTGTCAGTTCAGTTTTTTCGTCTCTCTGAATACTAACACACACACACACACACACACACACACACACACACAAACACACACACAGGGTACATGAAGCAAAAAACACGCTTCTTGTAGATGGTAAAACTGTTAATGGGAGATTTCAAATACAAAGAAATTAACTATGGGAATTTCGATTCTCATGGAGACAGAAAGACATGGAGACAGATTCTTAGAGTGTATACAGGGAAATTTTCCCTGTCAGTATATCAATGAGCAGACGAGGATGGAAGGAACTGATGCACCAACATTACTTGACCCTATCTCCAAACATTGTAGCAATAATATGAAAAATGTGACTCCGCTTGGTAAAAGTGATCACGAAATGCAAGAGTTTGATTATTTGGTTTCTGAGGACGTAAGAGAGAGCAGCAAGTAAATCCACTGCAAATAGGAAAGATGGTATTAGAGATTATACAGAACTCAAACATATCTATGGTAATGTAAATTAGGAAATGGAGTTCAGTACACCAGTAACCAGGATACTGTGGTGGAAGGTTTGATGAAATTTATGAGGAAGAAATAAAAACGTGGTGCGTTGAGCCTTAGATGCAGAGGGAAGGTTGAAAAGTAGGGAGATGTGGTTCAGTTAAAGACGTCATAAAGTAAATTAGCTTAAGCGATGTGCTTTGATGAAAATACAGGTGACACCAGCCAGCCAGCATTTCAACGGCATAAAAGAGCAAGCAACGGCATATAGAAGGATAGAGAACTAGGAAACCTTGGAAAAGATATTGTGGAAAAGGCAGGAAAAATCCAAAGTATTTCCATGAATTCATCAGGATTAAATTGTCATTTAAAGTGCAGCTAATAATGTTAAGGGTTTCAGTGAGAAAAGTAGTATAGGATGATGAAAGGATATAAGAGGAACTGAATGACAGACTCGAAGTGGAGGAGGCTATAGCCCTAACATCAATGAAATGGAATGATGAGCAGGTCTTGGAAAGCACTGAAATATCTAAATTGGACACAAACAGAATGCTGAAGACTCATGGTCCTGATGAAATTTTTCCATATTTGTGCTGATACGCTTGACAAACACTTGAAATGTGGTTTAAAATGTCGCTGGAGAAAGGTAAGATGCCAGTGGAATTCAAACAGCAACAGATTACTGGGTTATTTCGAGGCTGTTTGTGATAGTGGAGAAGATCAGAAACCCAAATTTGTGAGATAAGCAGAAACATTTTCCTTTTTTTTTTTTATTAGGAGGCGCAAATCATGTTAACAGTAGAGTTTAAGCAAAATGTTTATGGAGTCTCTTCAGAAACGTGTCCGTAGAAGAGGTTAATTAATCTCTCATATCTCTAAAAAAAAGGAGATTGGGAAGACACGCTGCACAGCAAACCTGTTTACCTGATGAGGGTGGTTTGTAAAGTATAGGAAAAGATGATCAGAAAGCAAATGGATGACTTGTTGCAAAAGAGAAACCATCTAAGCGTGAGACAACACTGTTCCAGGGATAGGAGGTCATGTCTAATGAACCTCTTAGATTTCTAAGAGGGAGTGAGCTCTGAGAAGGTTGTGAGAATTGTTTTTCTTTGGATTGCCAGAAAGCTTTTGACACTGTCACATCGGAGGCTAGTAAAGAATATAGATCTCCTGACAGTAATAAGGGGGAGACTACCTCAATGAATAGAAGGTTATCTTAATGGAAGGGAACAATGGATGCCTTCTCCAAATGGGTTGAGGTTACAAGTAGCGTGCCCCAGGGCTCTGTTCTGGGACCTTTGTTTTTCTTGATCTCTGTAAATGACTTGCCAGAGTTTATATCTGTGGAAGATGTCGAGATCATGAAGGAAGTGAAATAAAAAGAGGATTGCATCACCTTACGAAGGGACCTAAACGAGCTCAAGAGCTGGTCTGATACCTGGTTGACGAAACTGAAAACGAGTAAGTATAAAAGGAACGATGTTGAAGGCTTCGATATAGATATTATATATCAGGAAATGAGCTGCAATATGTCTGTGAGATAAACTTAGGAGAAATGTCCCTAGCTTGTCGCCAGAATTCGGAAAATAGTAAAGGACACAAACTGTCTCATGGGAAATATAAGCATTCAGTACATGGATAAAGAAATTTTCAGCAAGCTGGTCAGGTCCTGCATTAGGCCAAAATAGAATATGCTTCTCAAGTTTGGTCATCTCACCTAAACAAGCAGAAAGAGCTATAAGATAAAATCCATAGGAAGGAGGAGGGCATTAAAGATGATAAGTGGATAATGAGAGCTGAGTTACATGGAAAGGAGAGTGGCTTTACATTTGCTCATCTTGGAAGAGATGGGTGAGCTGATCACAGCTTTTGAATTTTTTCAAGTGAACTAATGACGTGGACAGTGAACAGTTCTTCGAGGGATGTAGGGATAGTGCAGCTAGACGACATAACAGGATGTTGAGTGAGAAACTTGTTACAAAAATGTAAAGAAGTATTCTCATAGTATAAGAGTGGTAGATGAATGGAATAAGATGACTGAGCACATGGTTAATGCAGAGATCATATATAGTACATTTAAGAAGGTATATGGTTGTAGAAAAAGTATAGAAACGGGACCCGGGTGTGTAAAACTCCCTCCCCGTACAGTACAGATAAGTGATCTTTTTTTTATATTTAAGCTGAGACGGTACGGGCAGATGAGACCTTAATCTAGGCCATCCCATTAACCCTCTCTCTATATATACCCTAGCCTGAGCCAGGTGCCCATTTTATCGACCAACCCCTAGAGGTGAATGAACAGCTGGGTTGACTGTGGATCGACTGCCGGAACCAGGATTTGAACCTTTACGCTCTTACACACACACACACACATGATGTCTCAGAATCATTGACACAGAAAACAAACTAATTGAACACCATAATACATCGAAACATTTAACAAATTATTCAGCATAATACATTAACAATATACAAATTACTTGATATCGTACCACAACACACTTCAAAAATTACTGAACAGGATATATTAATGACAGTAACTGAAATCATCTTAAATCTTGTAGGTAAATGATTCTGTATGTAATGATTTACTCTTCTGTAAGAGATGATGAAGAATTGACCAGGATATCTCAGTGGGGTAGACGAAATCTGGTTAAGATTGATGCCTCAAAGACCCATTTCTCTATCGAAAATTCCTCACAGCTTTTCTTTCTCATTTGACGGTTCAGTAATTCCACCTCTTAACTCAGTGAACATACTTGGTATTAATGTAACATCCACTTTGTTTCTGTTTTGGGAACCACACATTACGGAAATAGTAAAGTCTGCCTCTAAGAAACTGTGAGTTCTGTTTAGATGTCGAAATTTCTTTTCTTCCGGGCAGTTGCTCCGCGTATACAAAGAATTGGTCCATCCTTTTATGGAGTACTGCTCTCACATTTGGGGTGGCTGTAGCTCTGCATCCATACTTGATAGAGGTGAGTCGAAAGCGGTCCGACTTAAAAAGTCTCCAGGCTAACTTCAAAACATGACTCGCTTGCCTTTCGCCGCAATGTTGGTTCACTTTCCCTATTCTATAGGTATTACGTTAGCTTTTGCACCCGAGAGCTAGCTGCTTATGTGCCCCCACCACTACCTAGATCACGCAATACTCGGCAAGCTGTTGCGTCACATGATTACTGTGTGGCCATAGGCAACTCAAGGATGGGCCTTTTTGATAAATGTTTCTTTGCCTACACCTCGAAGGTTTGGAACTCTCTACCTTCTCATGTTTTTCCCAGTGACTATGACCCGGCTCATTTCAAAACACAGGTCTTTCACCTTCTCAAAAATGCGTACATACTTTCGCTTGGTTCTTCTTTTTACCTTTTATTAATTTCTCTGTATTTCAATTAAGGCCCGGCCTTGATATGGACTTTTGTTCGTAACTGGAGTTTCGAATGTAAGGAAGTTAAAGGTGAAATGCAAAATCATATTATCATTGTCACCTACTCTTGAATTCACCTTGTACATTCACGGGAATGAAAGGAAATGTAATTGCAAAGAAGAAAATGAATTACACAGTGTTGGAATTGAAAATGGTTGACCTGGACACGAAAGAAAATGAATGATGAATGAAGACTAGTCGCATCTGATCAAGTAAAGATGGCTGGGGGAAAGGGCAACAACGGACACAAAGCTGTGGATGACTGGATATCCTTCCGGACGGCGAGTTATACCTTAGTGTAGGTTACCCAGCCGTTCCGACTGACCACGACGGACAGACCTTATGATGAACTCGTAACTTGGACCCAACGAGATCAAGAATGTTGGGCCTGCAAGGTTCATCGTCTCCTTCAGGCAGTCTCCTGTGTAGTGAGGGGTTTCTTCCTTCCTCTCCAAGTCTTATGATTTAATTTAATCTAGGGTATTTCAAAAGGAAAGTTGCATTTCTCCGTTCATTGTTTGCACATCCAGGATCAATCATCCCCTAGGACCAGTAGACAAGAGATAACCGTGAAATAGCCTGTCAGGCTTCAATAGAAATATTTATTAGAGCGATGTGGTATACGGCAGACAACGTGCTTTCAATGGACTGAACCAAAGTATATGATGCGGTCTGTAGGGATTATCTGTGGATGGTGGTCTCTGGTATTTAGCGCATTATACATGGCTGTTAGAGAGTGTATGTGTGCAAGAAGACCACTGTTCGTCTAATACTGTGGTGCGAGGGAGGCGGAAAACATTAATGTATAAAAGAATGTAGAAAGAGAACTAGACTGCGTATTAAGTAGCATCAAAGACAAGGTTGTCATGCATGTATGTGGAAGTTTTACAGGGTGTTAATAATGTCCTTGTTGAGAGTCAAACGTTGCTGAAGTTTAGAGCTGCGCAAGGACTGCATAGACACACTGTGCAGATGGCAAGTTTCCATTGGCAAAGGTTTCCAAATATAACTCGCAGTTGAGTGCAGTCTCAGAGGAGTTTACTCCAATTACTCTTGGTTAATTAGTTCGGTACAAGGCGAATAATTTACTCAGTATCATCAGGAACATTGGAACCTGGGCAGTTAGTTGAACGATGACCAGGTACACGTTAAATTTCACTCTCAAAACATTACCAATAATTCAGCTTCATTTTTAAGTGAATAAGACTACTTGCTAGAATACCTGTACTTAATATTGCAAACCTTCAGAATATTGAATGCAAAAACTGTGAAGTGATTCCTACATGTGTGAAGGTAGTAAGACTGGTAATATTGTAATTCAGGTAGCTTATTCTATTGTGGATAGGGTCTTCCTTCTTCCTGAAAATAAATTGTTTTAAAATTGGATTGAATTTGACAACAACAGATTACAGTGATGTAAAAAGACTTTTTTCTGTCATGAAAGTCACTGAGTTGCAGAGATCCATCACACACCACGACCACATTAGGAGTTGCTACCCACCGACGTTAAGGATATTATGAATATTATAAATCTGTCTGTTAGGACTGTATACTTCGCCACTACCCCACCTAAAGAACCTCTATACGTCACTACCCGAATTAGATAATCATTACTGTGTTATGTCCTGGGTTGTGTTTTTACTCTCTCGCTGCATCTCTGATAGTCTTCTGAGCTCCTCTTCATATATCCTTATCATCAAGTAACCATTCCTACGACTTCAAATAAACAGTACTCTTGTTTTATAACTTGGAAAGGATTTTCTTTTGAATATTTAAAGGAATATCTTTTTCTGTATTTTTTCTTTTAGGAATCCAGGAAAATTTAAGCATATAACTGTAACAACATTAAATTGTAATGGAAACATATATACATAACTGTAAATCGTATGCCACATGAGCACATCACCAAAGGGTATGGGAGACACACACAAATACAGTCCTTAGAAAAATATTTTGGCTTCGAACCAGAGCTTAGTACTGCATGTCTTTACTCACATGATGGTCGGAAAATTTATTATTATTATAATTCTTATTCTTATTATTATTATTATTATTTTAATTATTATTATTATCATTATTATTATTATTGTTATAATTATTATTATTATTATTATTATTATTATTATTATTATTATTGTTGTTGTTGTTGATAGTCGTAGTAGCAGTAGTAATACTGTTGTACCCGACTTAGCTTTAGCGTGGTAGTTTTAGGAACAGACGAAGTACGGCCTCATTTCTCCACATCCACTCTCTAGCTTTCATTTATAATGTACCTAAACCAGACCCCCTATCCACATCTAAACCCCACAGACCTTTCCATGGTTTCCTTCGACTGTTGCATATACCACGGTTCATCCCACTGACAGGATGTCGCCTCTCGTATACCACATCGCTTCAGTTCTCTGTGTTCCATGAACGCTTCTCACCCTCCTGCATGTTCGAGTCCCGATGACTCATAACCTTTTTCACTTCATCTCCTTCCTGGTCTCCCTCTCCCCATTGCTTTCTCCACCTCTGACAATTATATCCTCTTAGCCTCACTTCTCTTATCCTCTACAGTTGTCCAGGCGATTTCAGCATACCCTGTTTTGCTCTTTCAGTCATTATTTGTTTACTGTTGCACCTCTCTCTTACCCTGTTATTCTTTACGCAATCAACCCTCTTCACATCACATGTTCCCCTCAAGCACTTCATTTGGAATGCAGGCACCCTCTTTCGTTCTTTTGTATTTAGGACCCACGACGTGCACCCATACAGCACCGCTGGGACTACTATGCCTTAAAACATACCTATCTTTGCTTTCTCGGACAGTGGCCTTTCTTTCCACACACGCATCATTTCATTAGGACCTTTGCTTTTTCACCCACCTTCTGGTTCACTTCAGCTTCCGTGGTTAACACCCGTTGTCATGTCCACTCCCACGTATCTAAAGCACTCTACTTCCTTCAGATTCTCTCTTCAAATTTACACCTGTATCAGCATGTCTCGCCCTCCCTCTGTATTTCATAACCTTACCTTTATTAACATTAACTCTAAGCTTTCTCCTTTCACACACTTCTCTAAACTTAGACACGAGTTTTTGCACTTTCCCACTTGAGTCTGTCACCAGAGAGCCGTTTCATCTGGAAACAGCAACTGATTCACCTTTCAGACCCCACCTCCAGCATACAGCTGACCTGCCCATCTCTCCAAGACCCTCGCATTTACCACCCCACCCCCCTCACTACCTCATCCATTAGCAGATTAAACAGCCATGGTGACATCACATACCATTGAAGCAGACCCACCCTCACCTTGAACCACTCAACCCACCTCCTTCCTTCCTTCTTGCACACACGCCTTGCCCTGTCGTTGTTTCTGGTAGCTTTCTCCCAACTCCTATATCTGTAACACTTCGCCTTCCACATGGCATATCTGTCAAACCTATCCTACGTTTTTTTTTTTTTCCAGATCATATAAATGCCACTTACAAATTCCTCTCTATTTCTCGAAGTCTTTCTCTCACAAATTCTTTAGAGTAGACGCCTGGTCCACACATTGTCTACAACTCCAGAAGCCGCAGTGCTCCTCCCCAGTGTACCTGCCTCCACTCTTTCAGTAACCACTCCCACATAAGACTTATCTGTTATGCGCAACAGAATTATGTCTATGCAATTCGAAGGTTTTCTTTTGTCTCCCTTGCCTTTAAGTGATAGCACTGTGCAGGCATTTCATTATTATAATAATAATAATTATTATTATTATTATCATTATAAATATTGTGAATATTATTATTATTATCATTATTATTATCATTATTATCGTCATCATTATAAGTAGGAGTAGTAAGTAGTAGCAGCAACAGTAGTAATAGTGATTATATGAAGGCAAATGGTGATCAGCATAGATTCAAAACACTTTTTTAAATCTTGAAGATATGGTAGGTAACTCAGTCATGCAAAATGTTGCACAATCAGTTGAATGAAATTCGGTCCTGCTGATTCCACGGAAAGCGTACCGAAATTTCAACGTACCGAGAAGCAATAGTTGTGACCAGCTCCTAAAAACAGTTCTGTCCCCATAGTTTGTTTGGAGATAATACCTCTTCCCTAAAACAGCGAGGCTGTAGAGAACTCCCTTTCTTCTCTCACCTTCCCTTCTCCGTGTAACATTGCCCCTTTAACTTAAGAATCGGGTCTACACACCTTAGGAGCTCTGATTGATACTTATGTATATTATTATCTGCCCCATTTTTCTTCCGCTTGAGATTGCCCAAATCGAGTTACCTTTCGTCTGTGCCACGTCGATCTCCTTACATAAAAAAAGAAAATTCCAAAAGCCCATGCAACATATACCTTACAGTTTGCAGTTTAAACTTCATTAATACATTTGCATCTTACTGGGGAGCATCCATATATCTCTGTAAACGAATGTATCGGCTCCCATTCATAATATGAAAGAAATTATATATATATATTCTGACTGAAGGATATTTCAAAGACCAAAGTAAATCCCTTCAATTCTTAACAAGTTCAAGGATGTCCGCATCGTACCTTTAACACCAGTCGCTCCCGGCGTTCATACCTGACAGTGGGATCAACACCTTGATTCCTTCCCAAGACGACACTTTCACAGGATTTCATCAGCCCCTTGCTCTTGGCGGACCTCTGAAGAGATGTTGATGCCCTGCTCGTCTAGAGGTCTTCAGGGCCCCAGGGGACATCATAACAGGGCATTTCTGCCTCCTTTCCAAAGAGACTGGACCACTTTCTTCGTCCTCTTCTGAACTTGCTTAGGCTTGTCATGGCTCCAGCCATTGTGCTGGTTGCAGTACCCCTCTCCCACCTGACACCTGGAATGTTTCCTGGAAGAGGACAGATCCAGAGTCGACTTTATTCTACCAGTGATATATGGCGTGTACACCTCCACATGTGTCTATGGTCACTGGACGTATTCCCTCATAGCTACCTTAACAGGGAGGGTCCTACCCCTCTGTTCATTAGGAGACACAACACAGCTCCTTGCTGGTGCTCCAGTCCATCCTATATTTTGTCAAAAAAAAAAAAAATAGTCTTTTACATACAATAAGACCGTTCCTTTTGAGGAGGTCATTGGCCTCGGACTAGAGCCACCAGGTCAAATGATATTGATCAGGGGACTTGCTTTCCCCTGAAGCATCCCCATCTGTCTTAGGGTCACTTCGCAACCCCATCCTCCCATACCTGAGGGTTTCTGAATTGTGTGGGAAGACTTCTTTACCAATTATTCTTCCTTACCACATTATTTCAGCACTTAGTTTGGTGTCTCTGAGGGAGTTAGTGGTTGACCAGTTTGGACTTGGTTCATGTTTAATCGTTCCTACCCATCTGCTGCTCTACTTATTGCATATGGCTATTGGCCTGGAAGCCATTTCGATCTGAGAGAAACAATTAGATTCCTTCTAATTATAGTCTCATTTCTTCAGGGGTACAAACTCCTTCAAAAACGGTCATTTTTTTATATAGACTCTTCCAGCGTTTTATGATGTTCGTCAGTTGTCGAGAGAATTAAATTAGCTGTATTCCCATTCTCCAGGCTGGTTCTCCGGCACTTCCGTCGGCAGATAGAGGCCGATCAGTGAATCTTTGACGCTCTCACGCATCAAGAGGAGACACGCTGTGTTGGCTGCTGCCAGACCTCCTCCAGAAAGAGTTCCCATAAATTGTCTTAAGTTGGGTTCAGCCGTCTGATTCACCCAGGACGAGCTGCTGGAATCGCACAATAAAAGTGTCCAGGTCGTTGTCCTTCGGGATCCCAGCAGACACGGGGCTGCTCAGATACTCTGCCCCAGATGTAAGGGGACTCTCCGTACTTCCTGGCTGGAGATTGATTTGGGCCTTCGCCAACTCCATACTAACTTTTTTTTTCTTATCTCTCCTTCCACACGCTTCCCGTCCCTTTCCCTCTCCTTACTAAGCTTTCCTCTCTGTCTCTCTCTCTTTCTCCCCTTCTCCATGGATTTCTTATCGTATAGTTCCAGCCCTTACCATTCAAGGCTCATATCCTTCCCCCATACCTAAAAAGCCTCGCACTTGCTTAGTCACTTTCAAGGAAAATTTCTCTGTACTCGCATAGTTACACTGACCTTGGCACGGCGTCACAGGCACTTCCCACTGTCACCGACATTCTCAACAAGACCTGGAGCAACAAGAGAGGTAACGATTGAGTAATAATAATAATAAATACTAAAAAGATGGACAGTTGCAACGTGGAGTCAACCACAACAGCAGCAACAGAGCCAACCACTAGAGCAGGAAAAAAATTAGCCACAGCTGCAGGATTACAGTCAACCACAGGAACAGGAAGATCGCCAGAAACATCATCTATATTGATCATCAACAAGAAGGCTCACATCCCAAATATTTGTCATAACCATAAGAAGCCTTAGCGTCAGTACCATCAACATCAGTAGAATAAAAAAAATAAGAAAAAAAAAGCTTCACTGGCGAGAGTATCGGGAAGTAGCAGCAAGTTACATGTTCAATGATGTAACAGCAGGAAGAACAACTGTAACAGCAACAGTCCCAGCAGTAGTAGTAGCAGCACAACAGAGGACAAAGCCACAACAATAACGGTAAATGAATACCAACAACGACATGAATCGGCAACCTCATAACTCTTGGGGAGAAAAAAGAATTAAAATTTACCATGAACAAAAAAATTAGCTTCGAAAATCGCCATGAAAGAAAACAGTTGTCGGAAAAAATCGTCAACAGTAAAACCATTAGTCTCAAAAATCACCATTAACAAAAAGTAGTCTGAAAAATAACTCCGTCAGTAAAAGACAGTACCCTCGAAAGGAACAACAACGATACAACAACAACAACAACAACAACAAAAACAGCTACATTACCAGAATACAGCAGTAACTACAACAGTGCTGGAGAGCATAAGGTAATCAACCATAACATCAGTAACATCAACCTCAACGGATTCCACAAACCACATCTCTCCCCTTCCCCTCCCCCAACACACTCACACACACACACAGACAGACAGACACACACACACACACACACACACACACACACACACACACACACACACACACACAAAACCACTAAAGAAAAAGAACATAAACCTACAGCTACCACTTGTTGGGTGGCTTAAGAGACTTTCGCTCTAGCAGAATGGAATAAAAAGGAAAATAGTGGGCATTATAACATGGAGGAGGGAGGGAGGAGAGAAATTTAATGGGGGAGGAGACGACCCTTCAGTGTCGCCTCCCAGAGTAAAAGTGGTTAATGGATGAGCCCCTACACTCTCTCCAGATCCTGGGCTAGAGGAAGGATGTGGTTCCGGATGAACGAACTTCTTCTAGTACGTAGAACGTTCTTCACCGTGGGTCTGAACGTTCTCAGCGGATTTAGAACGCTTGTGAGAGTGGTCTGAATGGTCCTAGAGAAGTTGGAACGTTCTTGATGTAGGTCTTTTAACGTTTTTTGGTAAGGGTTAGAACGCTCTTGACAGTGGTGTAAACGTTGTTGGTGGACTTTGAATGTTCCTGACGATGATTTGAACGTTCATGGTAGAGATGAACGTTTATGGTGTTCGTCTTAATGGAGTTGGAATGTTCTTGACAGTTGGCTGAACGTTCTTGACGGCGATCTGGACTTTGCGGGTGACGAGCGAGGTTGGATGTGCGTTCTCTCATACTGGGCCAAAACGTTCCTAGCGCCTGGTTGTTTGTAATGGAGAGGCAAAACGTTCTTATTGCGTGGTTGGCCTGAAAGTGAAGTGTTGAGTACATCGTACACGAAGTGTGACACATGTACGATTCGTTAAGTGGGAATCATGGAGTATGTTTAGCGTGCAGGATAACGCATGGAGTACGTGCTTCCTGGAGTGACGAATGGAGTATGCGTTATATGGAGTAAGGCGTGGAGTAAAACGAAAAAGAAAAAACAAAAATAACGGACGATGGTTATCGTCCTCGACAGTGCCGCCAATGTTTTGTGTACTCAAAAATGTGGCCTGACATCCTCATGAGTTGGATTCACTTCCACCAGTAGATTAGCTTCTACAATCTCCCTCAGACTCCTAGCAAGAGATGGATTTGGCTTCCACAGTAAGTGGCATTCAAAGCAGGATGGATTAGCTTCCACAGTGCGTGACCTCGGTGAAGGATGGATTGGCTTCGATAGTAAGTGACTCCATGAGAGGTGGATTGGCATCTATAGTAAGGAACCCCACCTGAGGTGGGTTGATTTCCACATCAAGTGACTCCACTACAGGTGGATTGGCTTCCACAGTAAGTGCTCCCTCCCTCCGTTCCCTCATGAGAGGTGGATTGCCTTCCACAATGAGTTCGTCCTTAATCCGTCACGAGAGGTGGAATGGCTTCCACGGTAGGTTCCCTCCTTCACGACTGGAGGATTAGCTTCCACGGAAAAAAAAGAAAAAACACCCTATTCTTCACTTGGGGAGGCTTGGCTTCCTCACCCAATCCTTCAAGAAAGTAAATCCCCCACACCCCCTTCTCCACAATAAGTGCATCCCCCATCCCCTGCTCCCCTAATCCTTCAGGGAGGGAGATTGGCTTCTACGGTAATTGCTTCCCATAATCCTTCACGGAGGAAGATTGTTAACCCCAGCGAGCGCTGATGTCGTCACCATGTTTTACTAATCAGGGGAATTACTGCAGCAGGTGACAGGCTGTGAGGCGGGGTTTAATTGGCTGGTTCGTTGGCTTTTAAACCCGAGCCGCCAGCCCACCTGATGACTCGACTCGCTCCCGTTTTACAGTTTTTCTTTTTTCCTTCCTCTCTCTCTCTCTACGCTGCCCTCATTTTTATTGACCTGTTAAAGAGGGGAGAAAAATCCTCTCTCTCTCTGTCTCTCTGTCTGTCTGTCTGTCTGTCTGTCTGTCTCTCTCTCTCTCTCTCTCTCTCTCTCTCTC
>JAYMFT010137610.1:0-12898 GCA_038088735.1 Panulirus argus
ATGTATATAGCTACTCCCAACCAAGTCAAGAAATATTATGAAGTTATTTTTTATATTGTAAAGCCAACCTTATAATTTAATTGTTAGCCACCATACTATGATAAATATTAAGTCCTAGAAATGTGATTTTGCAGTGATTTCACAAAAATTCAACTCCATTTTCAGCTTGTATTTTAGATTCATGTCAAGCATTGAAACTATAAAAAACAAATACAATACATCTAATACTACTTAAACTCGCAACTGAACTGGAAACTATATACAAACCATTTTATTGTTATGTTCGTCCAACAGCTCCTATTGCACAATTACGTTTACAGAGGGATATAATTTGCTAACTAGGAGCGATGCTTAATAGACATTGGGTTGATTTGTAGGGGTATGAAAAGGAATAAAAAAGACAAGAGAACTCACCGTTAGTTGACAGTGGTGTTAATCAATTAGGATTACCAAGGGGGCCCCATATGCCATGGTTTAAATCAAACCCCTTAATGAGAACACTGATGACCCAACTTGGCCAATGGACCACCAAGCATACTGTGACCGCTCACTTCCTGTAGGCTAAGGAAAGGCTGCGAATAATCTTAATTTCAATATCTAATCCTGTTAACAGATGTGGGAATAGTATGACATACATCCTAACTCATCTGCCGGTAATAGCTAAAACATCTCAATTCACAAGTGAAAGGGAATGTTTAGGAAAGACCACCAATGATCAATCTCAAGCGAGCTAGCTTTTTCAGTATAAAACTAATGTGCAAAAGAACAGTTATGGAAAATGCACTTAAAGCATCAGTACACTGTAATTCCTGCCGCACAATACAATAATGACTAGCGGCTATGCTCAGTCTCCGGTATTAAAAGTTTATTTAAGGGAGCATCAATTGGTTACACCTGTCCTTAGATTAAGACCCAAGGTGTATAGACGACAGGATGCACGGGAGTCTGAACTTGCGGGAATTCATGTTTAACGATGAGCCATATCCTTCCTGTCAAGTTGGTCTGTATGTGGACAGGGGTCCAGACGTGAGGCAGTTCTCGCTAAGCGACGGCCAACGTTCCCCAGGTCAAGTCGGCCTGTACGTGCAGCATTCACAGGTAGCGCAGCGCGTCCTTGGTACAGCTCACTGCTGCTGTCCACACACTGCTAAGAGTCTCCTGAGGTCTATGTTGGCCCTTGGCCCCTAAATATGGTCTGTCCCCACTCTTGCCATGTTGGAATTGACGTATCACTGTCTCCTGTAGACATATTATTGGCTCATCACCCTTACACGAGGACGAGCCTTGGACACTAAAGTGTGCAAGGCTCGTCCTGCTATGTAACGGAACGAGGTTTGGCTTAACGGGATTCCTAGTAGATGTTAGCGTTATACCCCGCGGGCTGTGCAAACTGCCCTCATGGAGGCCGAATACTCACTAACCCTCGTCTGTGATCTGCGTAATGTAGGATGCCATTTGTTGTATTACTAAGGCAATTATTTCATTTTCCATGGTTAATTACTCCATTCATTCACTTTTTCACTTTTCCACACTGGATACATTTTCGTTGTCATATTGATTATCACATTCATTATTCTTACAATTTAAAGTTTTATTCAAAACTAACTAAACGATATTACAAGAACATCCTTAATCGGTAATCTGTCGATGCGTGAGTGAGACTTGGGATACAACGAGCTGTCATGGTTCATAACCCTGGCGACAAGGCCGCACTGAGGTCAGCCTAATGTTTACACACCGCACAATCACACACACACACACACACACACACAAGCTCCCTATCTCCCAGCCTGCTCCGTCGTGTTATATATATATATATATATATATATATATATATATATAGGGGTGAGAAAAAAGGGAGAAAAGACTCTGCTCGTTACTTGAGAGTTGATGATGATCAAGTAAGATTACCAAGCTGGCCCATAAGCCATGGTTTAAGTGAACCCCCTTAATGAGAACATTAATGACCCAACTAAGAAGAAAAGCCTTCGCTATATTATTGCTGCTAAACTACAAAATTCACAATATAAGATGATTTCATAATGTAAGATGATTTCATGCTCTCAGTGATTTCTCAAGATGAACACTCACTCACGATTCATCGAACGACGGGACGTGGAGCAGTTCCATGTGTAGGCTGGGACAGGACAGATATCCATGAACGACTCCGCCATCCGTCTTGAGGATTATCAGACTGACATTTCCCCTTGCACTCCTGCTAATGAGCAGGTAGACGAGTCTCCTTCATCTGCAGAAGGAGGTAGCACATTTGCTTCTTCCTCTGGCCACAGGGACTCACTCGGCTCCACTTCTTGGCGTGAGGGCGGCGAGGCTCGCTACGCACACTTTCTCCAGGACGATGAACTTGATATCCTCATACAACCCGGGTTCGATGTCATACGCCACGTACAATTGCTGGGTATGGGTGGCAGCAGGTTAGTGGACTTGGTACACTCTGATGACCAAGTGATGGTCTTGAAGACTCTCCTGGGAAGGGAGAATATTACTTGACTGCTGAGAAAGATTCGAATTCAGCGTGAACTAGTAGGTGCTGGAGGAGCCCCCGGAGGTATATGGCCTGAGTCTGGATCCTGCTAGGGTATGCATGGCCTACACTGGAGAGACTTACGAACATTTTATCAAGAACTGCGTGCAGCGGCAACTGATCGAGTCTCTCATAATCGTGGCCTACAAACTGCAAGAAATCCACGATCAGGGTCTCGTGCATAACGACCTTAAAGCGGATAATATAAAAGTCGGTGTTTCCGAGGAGATCGATATCCACATCACTGACTATGGGCTGAGCAAACCAATTGGCGACATCCTCCAGCTCTCCAGCAAAAAAGGGAGACGCCCTTGGTATGCACCCGAGTTTTATGAAAGACAGTCTACTACCTCAGCAGGCGACGTCCATTCCTTTGGCTAGGTTATTGGCAACGTGATGGAGAAGGTTGCAGACGATGAACTATTCTGGGATCTGCATAT
Source organism: Panulirus argus (assembly GCA_038088735.1). Lineage (NCBI taxonomy): Eukaryota > Metazoa > Arthropoda > Malacostraca > Decapoda > Palinuridae > Panulirus > Panulirus argus. The sequence goes on from JAYMFT010137610.1 coordinate 2,986, forward strand.
GCTTCAGGAAGAGGCCAAGGATGAGAGTCTCACAGCACAGCCTTCTCTCCACACCCTGATCAGGAAATTGAGCTTCATTGCTGAATCTCCAGACTGCTGAAGGCAGAGGCGAGATTAAGCATCCTCCACTCTAAATGAAGAGTACTTTTTTACTAAAAGATAATAATAATTTTAAGGTAACTGAAGATAAAGAGCTTTTATACTTCAAATATTCTTTTTTTTTAAAGAGGACAGAAATGTATATTTATAAGGTACAGTAAATAATGACAAAAAAAAAGAAATCTTTTCTCTTAACTATCTTCAGTATCACTTTCTTACCACTGTACTCGTAACTTCCCTCATTATTATCAACGTACCAGTGCCTCCCTCACCACCGTATAATGACTTTCCTCATTACTATCATCTTACCGATACCTTCCTCAAACTTGCCGCTGTTCCAACGACTTCCCTCACCCTCATCATAGCATCAGCACCACCCTCACTCTTACTGGTGTTCCCATGACTTCCCTCATTATCATCATAGTACATACCTGACGGGACTTGACCCTGACAGTCATGCTGAAAGTGACGTCAAGGATTCCCGACTCGGCTTGATCGTGATGCACCGGGTCGGATGACGTCATGACCTTGCCACACTGAACTGGGTGATATCATGCTGACATAGATGACGTCACCTATACAAACGGGCTTGACTGTGACAGCCCGCGTCAGATAAGGTCATGCCGACATTAGTGACGTCAGGTTTATCTGCTCGACATCATTGTGACACTCTACGTCACTTGAGGTTATGCTGAAAATAGTAACGTTATTAATGCAGTAGAAATAACCCGGTGCCAACGTCTCAGTTTTTGTCGATAAAAATATAACTTTCGTATGTGTTTCAGAAGACTTTAGTAACGTGTCTTGACTTGGACTGGGTATATGCCTTTGCTGCTAAGACACCGTCACCTGGCTGCTGGATGTTGGTTGGCATATACACGGGCCTTTGTGGATGTAAACAAAGGTAAACGGGAAGAAGGTAAAACGATCGTTTGCTTATTGACAAGACACACACACACACACACACACACACACACACAGTCATACACATAAACACATATATGCAATGGCTTAGAATGTTGTGTGTGTGTGTGTTTGTATACACACAGGATTAAAGCATGGCTTACCGGCGGGGAAAAAGGTTCGGTCCCGCTACCAGCCACAGTGGAACTCCAAAACATTTGAGGTTCGAACAAAGAAGGAACAGACGGAAGGAAGTGCATCTTTGAACCAACAGATGGCCCAACGGGTGTTTATAAAGGGGGGGGGGGGGGGGGGAGGGGGTGAGAGGAGAGGAAGTGTGTGGGGGAGAATGACGTAACAAAATCCCCATATTTTGATAATGTCGAGATTTTGATGGCTATGATTTATAATAAAAGTGATAATTAAAGTTCAATAACGAATAATCACACATGCACGGCTAAGAACAAGGATTAGAAGGCTGCAGCAGCAACAGTGGTAGAACCGATAGTATTAATGTTAACCAGCAGACGTAATGCTGAACCACATTTGTTAGGTTTCACAGTTGGGTCACAGAGTTATTGATATTAACTTCTCTGCTTGTTATATTTTACACCTCTCAGTAACAAGCCAGGTCTCTGAATAAACCTTTTATACCGAACAATATGTCTCATTTTCCTTTGTTACTGTTTAGTTAGGGTTTATTCCACACGCTACATTAACATTACTGGCACTAATTCTCTCGTATATAAGGAATCAGATCCCAGGGTAAGTAGGGTTGGAATACAGATCATAGCACTCGCATATACTGCTACACGATTTCAGTCAATCATTATAGTTATAGCGACATATAAATAATGCAAAATTAACCTTGATGTTGGATTACATATGGATGTATTTACCCTCTAGAGATGAAATGAATATCATTTCATACATTTTATAATGTTTACGGAACAAAACACTATGCATGTTTCGCTAGGATAGATTTATTCAATTCATATATATACAATAAGAAATGACGTCTTTGTTGCTGCTAGTGATATATTATCACATGATAATAGTTGCCTCAATTTTATGGTAATGAAGTGATTTTTCCACTGAGTTCAGGCAGATGTTGGGACGCCGCCTCACTGGTTCCCACACCTCCCGAGCCTCTCCTTCGGTGGCGTCATAGCTGACTTCATAACCGACGACCAGCTCGCGGCACATGATGGCCCATAGATCCTTGATCGGGTTCATATCACAACCCCCGGAGGACCAGTAGAGGACTACTACTTCCGGGTGCTGAGTGAGCCAGCCCTTCACCACATTGCTCGTGTGGATGAGGCTCTCGTACAAGTGTAACAGAGTGTGGATGAGGTAGTGCCATGGCTCGCATTCACAGCATTCCACTAGAAAACTAATGTAATCTTAGCCTGTAAACCATTCATTAATCTTTACCTGCTCCTCTCCTCAGGCACAAACGCCCACATCCAGCCCAAGTAATTTAATTTCCGCTCACCCTACCGTTCCTGTTTTTTTCTTGGATGTGTTTAGTATCACAGCGAGTGTTGATTAATCTCCAGCACATTCTTGCCTCAGCTTCAACTGATGAGAAACATTTTTCATCCGTAAATATAATGGTCTTACAGAAACGTGGGTCTGCTACAAGATATTAGAGAGCAAAACCAATTCTAGAATCCGTTGTGCTTAAGATACGTTGTTTTTTGACGTCACGAAACAATAGATGGCGTTTTCGTGTGGCAAGGAAAATGCAGATTAAGGGTGACCTGAACAGTAGACAAATTTGGTCTCTCCTGTGTGGTGTCCGTCCAGTCGAGTGACCTCTTCCCGCGTGGTAACTGTGTTCTCACACTACGAAGCTTTGTTTTAAGAACCCTCCTCCTGCCACCGTTAAATCCACCTGCTGACGGGCCTGTTGGAGACACCTGTCATATGGGTAATCTATCTTGACGGCTTTCCACTATCCCAGATCCCAGTGATTCATCCCAAGTTACCAATGAGCTTCTGCGTTTTCACGCCACGCGCCTATAACTAAATGAACTGAAAGACATAATGTAACTGAAAATATGATGTAACTTGTTGCAAGAGTGCTAAAGTTCATTTTCGTGTAATTATCACATTATCAGGGGAGATACAAAAATTAGATATAGAACAGTCAGTTGATATACATGGAAGAGACGTAGCTAGGACGCCATTGGTAAACAAGCGTCACCATCACGTAACCAGGCTTCCATCCAATTTCCTACGCAACCAGTAATCCCCAAGGCCTGGCTTACATGCATCAGTTTAACGTGAGAAACTTTGTCGAATGCTTTCTGGAAGTCCAGAAATATTATATCTATTGCTTTTGTTTTGTCGTGGATAATGAATACTTTTTGATAAAATTCAAGGAGGTTTGTTAGACATGATCTGAGCCTTCTAAAACCAAGCTGTATATTATTGATCAGACTGTGTTGTTCCGGTAGGCTACGATTTTATTTCTAATAATCGACCCCAAGAGTTTACATATTATTGATATGAGGCTAACAGGACGATAGTGCCAGGCAATTCGTGGCTCCCTTTTTTGCATATAGGAGTAACGTCTATTAGTCTCCAGTCCTGAGAGACTATTCCATTGTGGAGCGATTAATTGAAAATATAGGTTAACGGTTAAGTAATTTCGTGTTTGACGTTTTTGATTACTCGTGGATAGAAACGATCAGGACCTGGGCTTTTATTAGTCTTCACCTTATCTATTTGTGTTAATACTTCTCTAACTGTGACGATAAATTCTGGTATCGCGTGAGTGTTATTCATCAGGGTCTCAAAACTCGTGTCGTTGTTTTCTAGCGTAAAAACAGAACAAAAAAAATCTTGTTCTGGGTTGATGATATGCTGTTAAGGTCCACAGCGGGTTCCCCATCCTCGTTTACTGAGAGAGAGAGAGAGAGAGAGAGAGTTACACAGAGTTACACAGATAAACAGACCACACAGACCCAACGTCCAAGCGAGGTGGTCTGGCCTTATCGCTAAGAAAAATGCTCTCTCCCTTCCCTTCACTTCCTCAGGCACACGTCGGCATGAAAATAATAAGAAAAATACCTTACATTATAAATGAGCCTGAAGAAAATTTTTATAGGAAATTCACAAGGTAGACTGAATATAAATATGTCATGCATCTCATCACCAACGACATGCATCCCTTCACTTTTTGTTATAAATACTGTCCTTTATGACAGCATGAAGTCATATGTCCTACAAAGTGTGGCTTAAGGCACTTCGTTCCTCCTGACTTCATCAGCATCAACTTGACATCATTTAACACCGAGTGTCAGAGGTCAAGCCCCGTCGGTACACCTAACGTCGCTAACGTCAACAGAATGTCATCAAACCCAACGTGTCGGGATCAAGCTTCATCGATCCACCTGACGTCACCAATATCCACATGACGCCATATGACGAAGCTTGTCGGGGAAAAACTGTAAAAGCACCTCTGACGTCGTCAGTATCTCCATGACGACACCTGACCCAGCGCATCCGGGTCACACCGGCCGGGTATATGTGAGTTCACAATGTCAACATGACGTCATCAGACCCAGTGTGTCATGGCCAAGCCACTGACGCCTTTTTGATGTCATTAGTGTCAGTGTGAAGTCTCCTGACCCAACTTACCGGACTTGAGCTGTGCCCATACACCTGACTTCAAAACGTCAGCATGACGCCATCTGACCCAGTGTGTCAGGGTTATGACGTCATCTGTCAGCTTGAGTCCATTTGACCCAGCGTGTCAGGGTCAAGCCGAGCCAGACGTTACCAATGTCAGCATGACATCAGATGATGATTTCAAGTGACAAGTTCAAATCTCACCAGTACACCCGATGTCATCAATTTGAGCGTGATGTCATCTGACTTAGCGTGTTCAGAGTCAAGCTTCTCTGGAACATATGACGTCACCAATTTCAGCATGACTTCAGCTGGCCCAGATTTTCATGGTCAAGCCTGGCGGGTATGCCTGACTTCACAAAAGTTATAATGATATCGCATGACCCAGTGTTTCGGAGTCAAGCCCCGCCGGTACACCTGACGTCATCAATGCCAGGATGATTCAGTGTGTCAAAGTCAAGCCTCGCCGGTGTTTAGCATGATGTCATCCGATCCAGTGTTTCATGTCCAAGGTTCGCCGGTACTCCTGGCATCACCACTGTCAGCATAATGTCAACCGATCCAGTGCATCTGACATTACAAATGTCAGCCTGACTCCATCTGTGTCCACTTGTCAGGATCAAGATCGACCGGTACATCTGACATCACAAATGTCAGCGTGACACAGTATCTGATCCAGCGTGAAACGTTCAAGCAGCTGAGGTACACTTTAACGTCACCATTATCATCACCATCATATCATGACCCAGTGTGTCATTGTCAAGCCTCGCAGGTACACCTGACGTCATCAATGTTAGCGTGACGTCAGCTGACCTAACACGTCAGGTTCAAGACCAACTCGTCCATCAAACGTCTCAAGGCAGCATAACGTCATCTGACCCAACGTTTCAGTGTCAAAACCCACAGGTACATTTGACATCATGGATGTCAGAATGAGGTCGTCTGACCCCATCGTGCTAGGGTCAAGCCTCACTGTACACCTGACGTCACCAATGTCAGTATGACGTTAACTAACTTAGCGTGTCAGAGTCAAGCCCCACTGGTACACCTGACGTCATAAGTGTTAGCATGACGTCATCTGACCCTTGTTTTTTTTTTAGGGGGTTGGGTTGGGGGGACTTTAGGCCTATCAAGGCCAAGATCTTTAAAGGCGGCGTCACACTATGATCTCTTCTGTCAACTTTCTTATATCCGTCAATATTTTCGCGCGCTGTTACATTCGCGAGTAGAATAAACGCGATAGTCATTTCATTTTCTTCAACACAAGCAAGCAAGATAGCGCTGCCTGTTGAGGAAGCTGTGGCTATCTTAACTTGTGTGTGTAAGACAGTGCAGAAGGTCCAGGCGTATTAAAAAAAAACGTATTTGGGTGAGCTCATTGTTGACGTGGAGAGAAACTGTAAGTACGTAACACGGGGGAGTTCAGAGAACTCTTCTCTGAGCGCCGCCGTTATTGCACCGTACGCCTTCCTCTTCCTTCACCGCTTTACGTACACTTGCACAGAAAATTATCGTTACTCAGGGGTCTGATCGATACGAAAACGAACGCTACGATGCGTGCTATCTCCGAAGGGTTGGCACTCCTGCGTGGGAGACGTATCACTCAATAACGACAGTGAATATCATGAAACGATACCTTCTACTGTAAGATTTATAGTAATAACATTAGCTACCTGTATGAAAGCATTATACAGTCATCATTACACAGATGAATGATGCACTGTGTGAAAGATGGCAATGCAGTCAGAAAAGATGTTGCCATGTATGTATGGATCGATGGTTGCCTTACACTGCTAGATTCACTACACAAAACGGTGATAATTATCATACAATCTGTGAATAATGAATACAAATATCATACCCATGGTGTTATTTAGCGCGACATCTACGATTCACGAACAATATCTGCAATACTGATAAACCGTCGAATTCGTAAACCACCCACGGCTGTAAACCTGACAGAGGCTACCGGCGTTTCGCCTGAAAATGGACAAACAACGCCCTTACTCCCATTTATCATAAGAACTATGTTTGAGGGGCGTATGACGAAAGCACGAATGCAAAATCGAGATCATGTTCAAAAAGTGCGACAAAATATACCATAAAAACAGAGGCTCGGTTGTATTACCTAACCTAATCTAAACTACCGCAACCTAACCTAACCTAACCTAACCTATGGGGGCTACTTTTGCATATGGGTGCTCGTCTAGAGGCTCCTCCGAACTTATCATAATCTACTATTTCTGAGATCAATAAAGGCCTATCCCGAAGCAGCCAAAAATACGCTGCTTCAAAATCCTACTTTCACCGCGCTTGTGATACAAAATTCAGCAGCTCTTTTGATTTAAAAGACAAACGGGGCGCTTCGGTGGAAAACACGGCGCGCTTATAACTTGCGGATCCGCGCTATCGGAAAGCGCCGGTTTGGGGAAGGTTCACAGGTGTATCGGAAACAGAGTCATAACGCTTGAAAGGGGCTTTGGAATTCATATGGATGCAGTATGGTACGGTAGTGTCATTCGGCATGGACAAATCGCAGAATACGCGTGAAGCCATTATCGCTCTTCATATTGAGGGCCTCAGTAATGCAGAAATCTCAAGGCGACCCGGGATATCAAAGCCAACAGTGGCAAGGTGGATCGAGCGACACCAGGACACGGCTCCACACACAATCAGCCTTGGAGTGGGCGTCCCTGCTGCTCAAGGGACGAGTAAGACGGGTGTCGTTACAGATTTGAAACCCCGCACGAAGTGAGCGGTAGGAGGAGTGGACGAATCACCGCAGAGCTGTCTGGGTGGTTTCATGCAAGCGGTGTCGGGGAGTTGGCAGATGTCGGGCCTGGCAGTCCTTAGGGCTCCAGATATATTGAACTCCTAGAGGAAGTGCTTCTGCCCACGGTGAGGGCAATGGTATTCCCTGAACCTGAACACTTCTACCTTGTTCAGGACAACAGCCCAGCACACACTTGTCATGTTGTCAGGGAGTGGATTCGCCAACAACCCGACATCACTCTGTTGCCACATCCGTCCAACTCCCTGGATTTAAATCCTATAGAACACGTTTGGGCGGCTATAGCCAAATACATGAACCACGATTTTGGTCGCAGTCGTGCCGCTGTCGTCAGTAAGGCGTTACAAGGATGGGAGCGCCTGCGCAGCGAGGAGGGGCGACGGCTGACGGCCGAGTTAGTGGCATCCAAGCCTCGACGCTTAGATAGCGTTCTAGCAGCAAGTTGGGGTTACACCAAATATCAAAGTAATAAACGTGACCATGCGTTATTATCATCCTATTACAGAACATTTATACCATGTAATGTTCAATATATGCATTATTACAATGGCTTTTATACACTTTACATGCATCGGGTGTCTCTTATTATACATCATGATTTCTAAATGGTCCAAACACGACAATTCTCGGTGTGGTAAACGCATTTAGTTTATAAGTTTTCGCCATGCACAGACCTATATTGATGCAACTGTATACATCCATATCGACGTATTTATTAACCCAAACACAGAAAATAACGCACGTATCCCACGTGTAACCAACATTGTTGGATATACAGGGGAAACAACAGTTTACAAGCCCCACCTGCCTGTATTTCAAACGCCATCATCGTTCAGTCATATTGTTTCGCACAAAATTGTAACGGTACTTTTCTGTGCAAGTAGGGTCTCTAATGTCACATAACAACGATAGGACCTTATGTATTTACTATAGGCATTCATCGGGGCTGGAGTGTCGACACTGGAATGAATGCTAAGAAAGATATTGCGAAATCATATCTGCCGCGCAAATGGACTTACGTGGAATAAATGTATACAAATCAAGTGAGGTGTGCTTATGATTATCAAGGTTAATATGATAAATTTGGAATTTATGTAATGGAAATGTGGTATAGATATACCACACATTACTTTCACAAGCTTGTGACTCCGTATTGCTGGAACGAGTTTCCAGGCTGCTGAAGCCTGGCTTTCCTCTGGTTCAAAGTTTCTGAACCATGGAATCCCAGCTTCCCTGATTTAGTGTTACATGGCGCGCTCTCTCACTCAAGCGGTGACCCATACTTTAATCACAGGCAACTCTGATGGAAGAACAGATTAAGGGTTTCCGTAATTTGACTGATGGTAAGCTAATATTCCTCAGTTTATGTTCATGATGCTATTATATGTTTACCTTTTATAATGCTCACATCAACGTAATCATTAACGTACAATTAATACCAACAATGCTTGTTATCTTATCCAGCAACATTTCATTTTATACTTCTGTGATCAAGCTTACTGCGTTACGTACTCAAGAACCTACAGCCAACAATGGACACCTGGTACAAATTCCATAAAATCATGCAAATCAGCATAAATGGCCTCCAGAATTAATGAGATACAGGAAAAAACACATCCGGCTTCCATAACCACAAGTAAACCGGACAAGACATACCTGACGACAGAGGTGACGGTGGTAAGAATATTCAGTGTATGTATGGATCATGGTGAAGTGCCTGAGGATTGGCGGAATGCATGTATAGTGTCATCGTACAAAGGCAAAGGGGATAAAGGTGAGTTTTCAAACTACAGAGTTGTAAGTCTGTTGCATATTCCTGGAAACCTGTGTGGGAGGGCATTGACTGAGAGGAGGAAGGAATGTACAGAGCATCAGATTGGGGAGGAGCAGTGTGGTTTTAGAAATGGTAGAGGATGTGTGGATAAGTTGTTTGCTTTGAAAAATGTATGTGAGAAATACTCAGATAAACAAATGGATTTGTATGTACCATTTATGGATCTAGAGAAGACATATGATAGGCTTGATAGAGATGCTTTGTGGAAGGTGTTAAGAAATATATGGTGTGGGAGGTAGGTAGTGAGAAGTGTTTATCAAGGGTGTAAGGCATGTGAACGAGTAGAAAAAGAGGAGAGTGGTTGACTCCCAGTGAAAGTCGGTATGCGGCAGGTGTGTGTGATGTCCCCATGGTTGATTAATTTGTTTATGGATGGGGCGGTTAGGGAGGTAAATGCAAGAGTTTTGGAAAGAGGGGCGAGTATGAAGTCTGTAGGGGATGAGAGGACCTGGGAAGTGAGTCAGTTGTTGTTCGCCGATGATACAGCACTGGTGGGTGATTCGAGTGAGAAACTTCAGAAGTTGGTGACTGAGTTTGGAAAAGTGTGTGAAACGAGAAAGTTGAGAATAAATGTGAATAAGAGCAAGGTTATTAGGTTCAGCAGGGTTGAGGGACAAGTTAGTTGGGGAGTGAGTTTGAATGGG
>JAYMFT010137621.1:0-12897 GCA_038088735.1 Panulirus argus
CTCTCTCTCTCTCCCCCTCTCTCTCTCTCTCTCTCTCTCTCTCTCTCTCTCTCTCTCTCTCTCTCTCTCTCTCTCTCAGTCAAATTTCCCACATAGTATACTATTTCTCCATCCACTTATCCCTCTAGTTAACTATCTCTATGCCCATGTATCCAGATAGTAATCTATTTCTCTACCTGTTTATGTCTTACCGTTGTTTCTCATGAAAAAGCAAACCTGTGAGCTGAGGATTGCCCTGGTCTAGAAAATTAATTAAGGAGTTACAGACGAAAGAAGACTGCTCACTACATAGCAACCTAATTGGATTCCCTATCTTCTGTCTCATCAGTGTAGTGAGTGATGTTTTCAAGCCAAATTAACTAACGGAGTCTGTTAGTACTTGTAACACATATGGTTAATTCCAAGCCAAGTGATCTGTTATCATCAAACAGTCTGTTGTATCATGATACATTTATAACTGTTTGCCGTTTGATAAATGGTACCAGTTGGCAAGCACAGCAAGGCGTCTATATGCATATTCCTTTATCTTACGTAAGTCATCTAGTAATATCAAATTTGAAATGAATGATTTTAAGAGCCTATTTGTTTTGTGTTTTTTTTAAGGTGTAAGAGTTACGATCAGCTCTGGACTATCAACAAAGAGAGTTTAGGAACAGTTTGGTCGTATCAACACTTTCGTTTGAGATTGTACCCATTTGGTAATTGCAATTCCCTACTGCAGTATGAATGAATCTCCGGTTGTTTACATTTTTTCCTTGCTCATTTCAAATCATTTCCTCTTCACGCATCCCTCCAACACAACATTCATCTCTCCACACGTCGTCCCAGACTTTAAGCCAGTGAACCTACATCCAACAACCAAGTATTTTCTTGACTTAATTAACAGAATGTGTACATGTGTTCCAAAACATGAGAGAGAGAGAAAAAAATCTACTTGTATCACGGAATATGCAACACCCAACTTGTTTTCCTATACTGAGCTTTAATGTAACACAACGCCAGACTTTTTCTCCCGTCTCGTGTTTTCTCTCATGAACACTGAAGAACAAGAGGGAAAGAGGATACGAAAATATCTGAGGTTAATTAAATGGAATGTAATGGAATACGGAAAGGGTAAAGAGTTTAATTAAATGTTGTGTATATTTTCTTTAAGTTAGCTGGAGTTTTAGGTTAGTGTGTTGCTCGTGGTTTGTGTGTTACACTGGGGGGAGGAGGAGGAGGAGGAGGAGGAGGAGGAGGAAGAAGGAGAAGAAGAGGGGATGAGAAGTAAGAACAGGAAGAGGAGGGCTGAGTGTGAGACATATGAGAAATCTGGGTGATCAGGCTAGGGATGGGTGAGAATGGGAAGGAATGAGATAATGATGAGAAAGGGAAGGAGGAGGAGGAGGAGGACGTAAGAGGTACGTGGGAGCAGATACGAAGGCCAGACAGCAGAAGACCTGGTGGTCCATAGCGAGGGTATCTGCTGGAGGACAGTAAAAGCTTTAATGTACCATCACGTCGACATCTATATAAAGCATAAATGTAGGATACTATTACTACCCTCCAGCAGAAAACCTGACCTGGTTTTCCCATGTAACTCACACACACTCACACACAGTCTCACTCCCTCACACTTGCAGTTCACACAGTCACCCTTAATCATCCAGACTTAAACCTCAACTTAACAATACACAGAAATCCCCAACCACAGAAATCTGCAAATACACAATAATCTCCTTATCTAAACAATATCTTCTCAAACAGCTATCATCACCACAAAATATAATCCTCATTGCATAAAAATCGCCTCCCGCCTCTGCATTAAGCTTCAGCAAGAAACACCGAACGCCATGGTAGATAATTCTCATTTTAAAATAAGGTTTTGCAATGCATTAAACTCTCACTATACAAGGTCTTCCGTCCCACTGCACGGTGACTTCACAAAACCGTCCCGACACGGAATGACTTCATCCACTTCACAAACTGGTCCACTACCACCACAACCACGCACTGAATTCTCCCACCACACAAACTGTCACACCACAGACTTCCACACTGCAAAACAAATACGTGTTCTTCGTAAAAAAGCAAAACAAAAATATCGCTACACAGGAAACACCAACCCAGAGCTCTAGTGGACTTGCCATCTCAAAACACACTTCCTCTCCTACAATGAACTTTATGCTTAGCTAGAATCTCACCACACATGAAATTCCACAGAGCTGGAAATACTCGTAACAAGATAATAAACTTAACCACAACACAGAACGCTCGGCGTCCACAGCAAACTCCCAACCTTACACCAACACAATCCAGACCCAAACTCTTCGAGGAAAACAAAATCCTGACTACAAATGCGTTCCCGAGACCACAAGAAACTCCCAGATCGGACGACAGACAAACAGTTAAACATAAATGGACTTCAAATAATAATTACTTGATTATCAACCTGCCGATTATCCGATACTTCGCCCTTCTCCTGCGATCATCTCCCCACTCCTATCCCCTCCCTCTCTCCCCCTGGCTAATCTCCCACTCCCACATCGCTCCTTTTAATCTCCCACTCCTGCCCTCCCCCACCACACACTCCTCCCCACCACCCCAGGAGTCACATACACCCCTGTCCCCAGCGGCGCCGAGGAAGTAAACAAATGAAGCCAGCGTTAAAACTTTGCTGCTGCTTCCAATTACGTCGGCAGGACCCTTCCTCCCCTCCCAATCCTCCCCTCCCCTCCACCACTCCACCAGCTTAGTGTGTCCCCCTCCCCACCACCTCCACCACCACTCCAGCAGCTTCGTGTATCCCCACCACCACAAACAGCTTTGGGGTATCTTCACCACCATCTCCACTTCCCCAGCTTAGTAAATCCCTTTTAAACATTCAACAGCTCTGCATACGCACGCACACAGACACACACACACACACACACACACACACACACACACACACACACACACAGACACACACACACACACAGACACACAGACACACACACACACACACACACACACACACACACACACACACACACACACACACACACACACACACACACACACACACCATGGAAGAGAGAAGAGTAAGGGGTGATTTGATAACAGCTTTTCTTTAAGTTTTTAAACCCGCTACATGACGTCAGAGTGAACAGTTCTTCGAAAGATGCAGAGACAGAACAACCACAGGGAATAACATGAAGTTCAGCAAGAAAGAGAGAGAGAGAGAGAGAGAGAGAGACTTATTTTCTTTTTCCTTAACCATGAAACTGAACCAGACTCTTATAAAGGTTAGGGTCTGCGATCCGCAGGATTTAAAAGTTATTTCCTCTCCTTCCTCTTTATGAGATCCCTAGATCAGCGCACGGACGAGATAGGAAAGGCAGACAGTAATAAACAACGGAAATGATCATCATCATGTTTCGGACGCACTAGATAAAAAGCATTTGTGGAAATCTCGCTGTCTTAGACTGGCCTAAGGAACACATGGCCAGCGTCGGTCCTGAGGTTGAGCAATGTTGCAGGAAATATCGCCAGGAAAATGGAAATGGTACAACAAGTATGACAGGCGATGTGAGAATACCGCACGTTATAGACACAGTAGCTGCCCTGACACAGCCACTGTGGCGGGATCTAGATACCGGAGTGTTCTCTCACCACACACGATCTTCCAGGGTCACGGGATGGGTAAGTTACACCGACATTACTGGCGGTAAAAATCACGAACGGATGGGTCGTCTCTCTTTCTTTCTGGAGGGAGAAAATACGGAAGCAAATTTGGTGGGTTAGACCCGAGGCAAGAGAGGAGATATGGTGGAGGGTTTTACATGAGGGGAGAACTTATAAGAAAATTGGTGTTGGTTGAGGTGGGGATCGTGAGGGTAATCATGCGATGGTCGTAACGAAGATTTAGTGAGGAACTGCGGCAGCTCATCACAGTTTAAACAGCAAAGGAGTGGAGTCGGGTTGGGCAAGTACGCGGGCTGGCGAGAGGCGTTTAAAAGTCCGGAGTCCACCGGCCACAGTCATCCACACAGCTCGGAGGTCTGAGGGCCTCGTTCCTCGTCTAGCGTGGCGACATCCCCTCACGACGACCGATGAACACCTTGGGCATAACGGTACGACGCCCTTAGGCACGGCGGTACAACACCCTTGGTCACGAAGGCACTGCCCTTGGGTATGATGGTGTGGCCTTTGACCACGCCTGTCACATCGAAGGGTCGACATTTACTGCTGGTTCACGTAAAGACCCAGCGAGAGACACAAGGAGACACAGCGAGACTCATAGAAGGGGTCATGGGCAATGCAAACAACTATAATTACACGACAAGGTCCGAGGGGTTGCACCAACCGCTGCATTTACCTCTGTATGCATGTATCTTTTCTCTCTGTGCTTGCATGCAAGCGTACGTAGGTGTGCATCTGTGTCTGTATCTATGTGTTTTAAAACCCCAAAAATTTGTACAGCAATACAAATAACATTTACAGCAGAAATGAACCACTTAGATCTGTACACCCGACTCCTTTTTTTTTTCTATGACACTGTACAACTTCAGAGCTTCATTCGTTGAATGGAATCATTCGTACGTACGTAATCCCATTAATTAATCTCAATCCCTCTCGTGAGCATCAAAGCTTGAGATTGCTTTTGAGTCAACCATTAGATTTGCTCTTCCCCGCTGGAGAAGCAGAGGTCATTGAAAACTGTAGAGTTCATGAAAAAAATAATTACAAGCTATGTGAAAGGAAGCTCTGGACAGGGCTATTAGAGGCGGGGTTAGAGGGGGTTGGAGGTGAGGTTTGGTGGTGGAGAAGACGGTGGTGTTGGTGGTGGTGGTGGTGGTGGTGGAGTACGAGTGATGGAGAAGGTACGGGGAGTGGTGACAGTTGGGGTGGGGGTAGTGGTGGAGAAGAGAGGAGATGTGTGAGTGAAAGTGGTACGCGGAGTGGTGGTGATGCTGTTGGAGAAAAAAGAGGTGGTGTGTGGAGTGGTGGAGAAGATATTTGAGGTGGGCTGAATGTGGAGGTGGTGCTAGGAGGCGTTGGAGAAGTATGTGTTGGAGAACAGCGTGTGTGGACGGTGGAGGAAGAACGTAGGGTGCTGGTGAAAGGGGAACAAGATGATGGAGAAAGCGTGGCAGATGATGGAGAAGGTGTGTGCTCAGGCTTCACCCCTGAACTCAAGCTTTACCATGGGACTTAAGCTTTACTCCAAGACTCTAGCTTTAACCGGGAACTCAAGCTTTTCCTCGGGACTCAAGATTTACCCTTGGGCTAAAGGAAATAATCAGAAAACATTTACCTTCTGTGAGTATCATCATTTAAAAAATATATATATAAATACGTTGCCTGTAATTACGACATAAATTTATTACCCTACATTTAATTCCTTGATTGTGGACGTCGGATGTATTCTCCATAATCTACGTCATGAATAATACCGGGGAAAGTAGTCCAGTATTAGTATAGCATATTAGCTTAATTGACAGTACAGGGTAATAAACATTTAATTCACTTATAGCGGTATTACTATGAATATTTATGAAGGTCGTTGTAGTGTATAAGCTGAAATGCGAACATGTAAATGAAGCTTGTAATGCTTTAATCTCTTTATAATAACTTAAGCTCTGGATAGCCTCAGAAAATCTTCAAAAAAAAAAAAATAATTTCACGACGTAAGTACCTGCTTTTGGAATCGTTCCACACGTGGGGACGGTTTATGAGTTTTAATGGCTTATCTCATCAATGAGGTGCGCACATGAGAGACCGCATGCCAGTGCAAGAGGACAGTTCATGAGTTCTAATGCTTTATTTTGTCAATGAAATGTACATACGGGGCACCGCATACTAACGGAAGGAAAGATATGCACCACAGTCGACAGGGTACGACTGGGGGGAAGCGAAGGGCACTGGGTGATTGGTGGCAGAGATTGGGCGGTAGGTAGCAGGGATTATATGACTGACGTCTGGGACTTGAGAGGTTATTGGATGGGATTGGGTGGTGAGTAGATGCGATTGGGTGGTGAGTCAATGGGACTGGGTGGCAAGGAACGAGGATTGGGTGACAGGTTGCGTGGGTGGTGTCAATCATTTCGTGACAGGTGATGAAGATTGGATGTTGAGTGAGTGGGACTGGGTATCAAGCAGCAGGGATCGGTCGGAGGGACTGAATGACCGGTAGGAGGGATTGGGTGGGTGCCAGCAGGCACTGGGCGGTAGATGACAGGAACTGGGTAACTGGTAGCAGGGAATGAGTGATAAGCAGAATGGACTGGGTAGTAATTCAGCAGGGAGTAGATGATGATGAGTGATGAGTAAGCGATTAACAGCAGATACCAGAGACGTAGGAGGGAGTGTATGAAAGGGAACAAGGAATTGGTCATATGTAAATAGAGTTAAGGTAATGGCAGGCCATGCTTGGTAAATACAAGGACATGCTTGGTAAATAGCAGGGCATGCTTGGTAAATAGCTGGCCATGCGTAGTAAACAGCAGGACATGCGTGGTAAATAGCAGACCATGCGTGGAAAATAGCAGACCATGCGTGGTAAATAGCAGGACAAGCGTGGTAAATAGCAGGTCATGCGTAGTAAATAGCAGGACATGCGTGATAAATAGCAGGACATGCATAGTAAATAGCAGGACATGCGCAGTAAATAGCAGGACATGCGCAGTAAATAGCAGGACAAGCGAGGGGAATAGCAGGAGCACTCACGGTAAACAGCAGGATGTACAGAGTATACAACTGGACATGGATAGTTAAAAATCCATTCAAATCCTAGTAAGCAATATTGCTAAATCCAATAAACCAATAATGTAATAGAACAGAATAAACGAACGATAGATAGTTAACTAAACCAATTATATAAAACCCTGTAAACCAACAACATAAGACGCATTAAACCAACAGTATGAGACCGAGTAAAACAATATAAAATGCAGGTTCGAGTAGAGCAACAAAGTGAAACCTAGTGACTTAATGCTATTATACCCCTTTGGAAAAACAAAATAAAACCAAGTAATCCAACGATATAAACCTTGTTTACATCGGTGTTTACCATCCCATTGCAGCCAATCAGTAAACAAAAGATCAAACCGGTGTAATCGGACTGTTGCCATGCCATCAGATCTCTCTCTCTCTCTCTCTCTCTCTCTCTCTCTCTCTCTCTCTATCGCACGTTTCTTAAAGCGAACAATGAAGAGAAGTTATAGGATCAGTTTCATTAACGTGACTTGGGGAACCCTCGATGTATTACCATAGATAATGGATTTCAAATTGAATTTTGTTCAAAATTTGTGTTTCTCTCTACTTAAGCTAATTAACTTCCCCCCGGGAGGAAAGAAACCTGATTGGATGCAACTTTAATTATTCCGTCGAGTTTTACATAAGAAAATTAGAAGGAAGAATTTAGCCGTCTTTTACCTCGCAAACTTCTCAACGGGGCGAGTTGGCCAGCCTTGTGGCAAGACTGGGTTGTGCTGTTCCTTGTATACCTGCTGTATCACCCATGACGCTAGGGGGGGTCAAGACATGAGGACATGATGGGTCCAGACCGCTGACAACATGTTGATGAAGTAGAGACCTCTGGCAATGGGCTCAAGGCAACGGGTAGAGATGTTCTAAAGTGGGCATTACCGTACAGCTCCAAGCAGTGGGATAGCAGACGGGAGGCTGAGGACCCCAGACCGTGGGTTAACCGTTGGTTAATATTTTAACCAGAGAATGAAAACTTCTGCCGGTCGCCTAAGACATCAGTCCTTAGAATTACAGACTTTTTTTTAAGCCGATCCCTCAGGGCTGAGCTAGAAGCCGCTGTTCAGAGAGCGGTGGCAGGTTCAGGTCGTAAAGCTAAGTCTAATTCCATAAACTTCAGCCAGTAATATAATATGCATATGATCTTCATTCATACTGGAGTCCATTCATCACCATCACGCCAAATAAGATTCGGTTTTAGTATCATGACAAATCTTCCTTGGTATTTCCATTTGCCTAGTGTTTCTTGACTTCACTTGTTATCATTATTGTCATTATCATTATTATTACTATTATCATTATTATCATTACTATCATTATCATTATTATCATTACTATCATTATCATTATCATCATTATCATAATCTACTAACCATCATTATTATCCATAATATCATTTATTCTTAAAACTCAATTTTTTTGTATATTTATATAATATTTGATTTCTGAAGTCGAGTGATGTCCATTGATTTAGACTTCAGGTTCTCTCGCTCGGACATCCTTTGCGTCGCCTGGACCTCATCAACTCTGACTTCGGGATTCAAAATCAATTAATTCCTTCCTTGTTCCAAGTGGAAACTAATGATGAAGAAGTTCGGTTCTTATCGACATCTTTGAATTATATTTTCGTCTAGAAACAATCCGTCTGTATACAGACGCACGGACGGATGTTGAGAGACGCAGACATACGGATGGGTGGAAACCACGTTGACATACGGACAAGCGAAAAGAGACGCTTACATACGGACAAACTGACGGAAAAATGAACCAAATAACAGACGGTCGGACGGATGTCATCATCGTCAAACTCCCCTGAACATTTCAAACGTCGAGAGGAGAGCAGTCATGATATTCTCGAGAAAAAAAAGGAAAAAAAAAAAGTTAAATATTCATGACGTGGAAGACAGCGGCGCTGAGAAGGTGCTGAGGACGAATGAGATGCTGACAATAAACCCACCACAGGACAATATGAAGGATGAGATGCTACCGCTGAGGTACGCGCCAAGAGATTCTAAAGAGACGGGCAAAAAGACTGGAGAGACGGAGAGATGGTAAGCAGGGAGCATAAGGTATACTGAGTACACTGGGGAGAATGAGAGACCAGAGGAGAAGAGAGAGATGCCGGGTAGACTGAGTGAGGTTGGGAAGATCACAGAGACTAAATAATGCTACATAAACGATAAGTAATTGAGGATTAAATGATAACTGATAACGTATGATTCTGGAAAGCCAAAAAAGTTAAGGAAGGAGTAACGGATGCAGCAAGAGATGAGGAGATAGATAGACTGGAGAGGCTTTCACGTCTCCTGCTGGAGATGCTGGCGACGAGAGAGATATCTCTCTCTCTCTCTCTGGCCAGGACGGCGTCTCTGCTCCCAGACAAACACTATTAATGAGGCCAGCAGCTGACGCTGCCGCTCTGAGGGGGAAACACAAAGTTGAAAGTTTCCTGCTAGCCTGACCTCCTCCCCCTCTCCCTACCCCGACCCCACCACCTCTTCAGCCTTATCTCAGCTTCCTTCCTAACCTACACAGTTTTTAAACCTGTCTCCTCTCCACGTATGTGCCAGAAGCCTCCACATCAGTTTGAGTCCCTTTCCACACACACATTCCTGTACGTTCCATGAGAGATGCCCTTCTTCGCTCTATGGAAACCCGCGTATTGTGCCCTGTTCCTCTCATCACTCGGCTCACGACAGCAGCAAAGCGAACTCGTCAGATCAATGACCGGAAAAAAAAAAAACGAAATCGATTTACCTGGAAGGCACCACGCTCTGCCTCGTTTCGTTGCCACGACGACTCAGGCGCGAAATAACGCGAGATTTCGTTAAAAAAAAACGTTTCTATCTGAACTATATCTATTTACATGATTCTCAGGGAAGGAATTTATATAATCTTACTCGTAAATCCATGCTTCCGCAACATGCAAAACCCTGATGTAGTATATGTTTATGCAATACTTCGTCTTAGAGGGAGATAAAGGAAACTGGTGTTCAGAGCTTATGGAGACGATCTGCATACAAATGTTGTGTACCCACTTGAGCAGTAATACTTTTACAAGGAAACGAATGTACAAAGATGTGAGTAGCAGGGAACGGTTAAGGAGCAGGGAGAGTTCATAAAATGGACTCGTTCAAATAATGTCTAACCATTCGTGTTATTTACTATCCTAAGGAATACTCATCTTCCTTTTCCTAGTGGGCGTTTCTTTTCCAAGTGGTTGGGTTGACGTAACTCTAATGGATGGTGTGTCAGTATCAGTGACGTGGAGATGATAGATTTGTTCTGTGTAGAACAGACGGCAGCACTTGTGTTAAGAAATGGTGCACAAGTCTTAATATCTAGTTCATAATAAGTAGCGTGTTGTGTTCTAAGGAAAGGAGTTGGGAGTAGGTAGACCTAAAAAGGAATAACTGATGAAGATTAACTGGTTGGCCGTGTTTTTCTGTTACGTTTTGGAGTACATCCCCCCACACCCCATTCTGGAAGAACGTATTTCAAAATTTGGAAAAGATCAGTGTTATAGTGAAATCTACAATGAAAGAATAAAGGGAATTTAAGACTAGATGGGGATGGCTGAAGTGGTTTAGAGGAAAGAACGAATGGATGACTTATTAAACACTGTCAAAAGGCGAGGGAACAGAGAGATACACTGTGGAAAAGATGTGAGAGACACATGACAAACACCTTTTGAAAGATACGAGAGAACTAAAGAATACAACACGTTGGGACGAGAAGGGAGGAACAGTTGAGGTAGGGAAAGAACACTACTGGTACATAGTGTCGCCCTAAACTACTGCGTGAAAAAGAGCCAACACAGTGCCGATTTACTGTCTGGTCATTTCGGCTTTATAGGGTTCGAATTAGCAATTCTGTCTCGAGCCGAAGACGCCGGTCTCAGCCAAAGCTTTGCGATTCCATCACCCCGGATGAGATGGGAAGCTGAGGACTCTTGCTTAGTGCTCGTTAAAGACAAGCGCTGGTACGTCCTCCATCGGCGTCGTGTTCTAGGTCTGCTATGGTCCAGATGTCGAATTCTGCAACAAAATAAAAGATTTACCATTTTTTTTTCAGCCTGTTATTCCGAAGCTTATGTCTACACCAATCCAGTGAAGATAGGGCCATGAAAAGAAAAAGCTTTCACTGACAGTAGCAAACCGACTCTATGCTACTGTCTTGATGACACATTTATGACGGTCAGAGTCCACTAATATTAGCCTTTGAAATGAGGCTTTAGGCTTGTTGTCAATTCACTGTTTACCGTTAAGTATTTTTCAGGAAGACATATCTTCAGGGTGGGAATGCCAGAGGATATCCTTGACATTTTCCTCTTCCTTCTGTTTGCTGTTGACTGTTTATCTAATCTTGAAGTTGTAACTTCGTACAAACTCGGACGAGCCTGGATATGAATAGCGGAGTAGCACATCCACCTTTTGCATCGCTGGCTTAATGTCCCACAAGTCTGCTTAACATACATGGGAAAGCCAGGTCAACTGAAGACCCGATGGTCTATGATGAGGCTAGCCAGATTAACTGAAGAAATGATGGTCTATGTTGAGGCTAGCCAGATCAACTGAAGACCTGATGGTCTATGTCGAGGCTATCTACTGGAAGACAGTAATAAGAGGTTCCTATATTAGTAACTTGTATATAGCTAGAGGAAGGACGGTAAAGCAAGAAGGCTCCTAATGGGGATACGTTGATTTTATTTTATCATTCTCTATAAATGATCAGAGGACTTTCTGGACAGATCACTTCAGAGTGTAAAGAAATATAATTTGTTTCAATAAACATCCTCCTTTTTTTCCCCAAAAAAAAACCCTCTGCTCTGAATATAAGGGTTACTATATTAATACATCTATCCAAGTCTGGCTTCTAATCTACTCGCAACACGAAACACGGATACACAGACCCTGAATGAGCCAACATCAGAATTTTGTTAAAGTTAACAACTGTAATATTCTTTAAAATGGCTTAAAAAGAAATAACACTCGATTGAGCTTCATCTTCACAAGGAGCTGCAGCGTCTCACTCCCGCGCAAGGGCGCCTGACGGCTCTACCCTCCGTACGCCAGACTCCCTGACTCAAGAGAGGAGATAACTTTCTAACGTGCCCCGGCACGCGTTGCCCCCTACAATTGTGGAGGTTAAAAGGCAAACCATTACTGTGTGTATATCTATCTATCTATCTATATATCTATCTATCTATCTATCTATCTATCTATAAATATAGATATATATATATCCTTGGGGATAGGGTATCTCGTGACTATCTATTGCCTCACCGTAATTGCTCTCTCTCTCTCTCTCTCTCTCTCTCTCTCTCTCTCTCTCTCTCTCTCTCAGGTCGGTAACTGATACAACAGGAGTTGCTGTTTGTATGTTCAAGATAATGATAATAATAATAATAAACGGGTTATTGAATTCATACGGCCATTCGGCTGAAAAAAAAAAACAGTTGATACATGACAGAACTGAGAGGTCATATTAATAACTACTTAAATGATCATTAGAGAGTTTAAAATCAAGGTTGGCTGCATGCTTTCCACGTATGTGTGTGTGTGTTGTGGGGGGGGGGGGTGTTGTAATGGATCTATTACCTTTACGTACCAAGCTGTGATATATTCCTTTGTTTTAGCTGTGTTATGCTACACTATCACACACCTGTCTTATGTCTGTGTCGCGCTGTTAATAAACATGGTTTTTACGTCTATATCATAATTCTGAATTTGTGTATTTTTTGTCATCTAATATTCTAGTGTTGCATTTGTGTTACTTTATGATTTATATCCGTTTCCTGTTTGTGTAAAGATGTCTTAAAAGTTTTCTCTCTTTTTTCAATGGAGGAGTTTCAGTCGTCAATGCTGCAATATTTTTTTCTATCTTTCTGTCAACGATTTTTTCTCCCCTTCACGTTCTGTTTGATGGCGGGAAACGCTGGAACAAAGCGAAGAAATTTTGGATCCTTTGCCGTAAAGGAAGAATTTTGCTTCCCGTGGAAGTCTTTCATTACCTTTCGACTTTGTTTCCACTGCATGTCCCTCACTCTAACCCCTTCAGCACGACGGTATACGACCCTTGAGCACGACTATATACGACCCTTGAGCACGACGGTATACGACCCTTGAGCACGACGGTATACGACCCTCGAGCACGACGGTATACGAC
>JAYMFT010137632.1:0-12897 GCA_038088735.1 Panulirus argus
GATTGGGTTGTGAGGAGTCATTTTCAGACAGTTTACTGCACGCTCTTCTACGTGCCATTAATTCAACATATGTGGATAATATGTCAGTTCCTGCTTATTGGTGTTCCTTACATGAAAAAAATTAATTTAGTTGGGCAAGCTTATGACACCTCACCTTGGCTATCATCTATGCTGGATCCTAAAACACACAAACAAACTTTCCTCAGGTTGTTACACATTATCTTTATTCTAAAAGACCTCACCCCCGACGTAACACGGCGATTACTTAATGAGAATATTGACCCCTCCTGGACAGTAACGAAAGTGCTACATTACACTCAGAAGAAAAGTGGTTTTTCCAACACAAGGACCTTGGGGATGGTATCAGTTTCCCCACGTCAACATATTCCTTCAAGTCAGCAATCTCAGGGTACTCCTAACCCCGCGTCTCACAGTGAACGAAAACGTTTCGTTGATGATCATTCATCAGATACCATCACGTGCTTTCGTTCTCACCAGTCAGGACATAAGGCGGATGTGTGTCCTTATACATCGAGTGCGTCCTCGAGCCGGAACCCGAACATACGCGGACGGCCACCCACGGAGTCACGAACTCGCTTTTCACAATCCTGGCGATCGTGCCATAATTCCTCCCCTAAGGACATCAGGCCACCGGTTCTCCGTTCGCCATCACGTGTACGCATACCACACATGTGCTCATATCACAGGAACGCAAAGCACACTTCAACGGAAAGCCGTACTTTAGCTCGACAGAGTTCATCCACTATAGGTTCATCTTCTTATCGTCAACAATGACGTTCTTACCCATATGACAGGATCCCATCTCATAAAGAGCTCTTCAGACATATTAATTCTTTGACATCTCACACTAAAGGTTTTGATTTAGTTGGCACTTTTCAGAATAAACCTATCACTATCTTCCTCGACACGGGCGCAGGAGCAGATATCGTCCATTACGATTTTATCCAACCACTAATGCGCACGCAATTTGTTCAATGCACAGATTTTTACCCGTCCCTTAAGAGTATCTCGAATGAAACTCTCGATGTCAGAGGCACTATTCAAATGAACGTTCGCATAGGCAACTCGGTTGTTACCATAAACCCTTACATTGTTCGTGGAGTGACTTTCCCTGCTAACTTGTTAATAGGACGTCACTCCATGGCACAACACAAGATTTACCCTATTTATCATGAAAATGTAGTCTGTGTTGACAATACTTTCCTACCACTATCAGAAAATAGTTCTCATTCAGTCAGTGTCATTAATACATCTGCTCCTTCACCTTGCTCGACGGTTGACAATAGGCATCCTTTCTACTTTTCCACTAATTGTCCAGGGAAACTGAAAACAAACATTACCTTGAATGGTGATACATTGACGAAGGTTCCTCTCTCACTTTCACGAGCATGGATGCATGCCCACGGACTTAGACATCCTCAGCATAATTTGGCACTTAAAGTAGTTGCTGAACCCTCATCACTAACTGTTAAAGGACTATCGATGGACGTCTCTATTAATGAGAACGCAGATGGAGAGGTCATAATATACATTGCTAATACAAGGCCCACTCCTGTCCATCTCCGTAGAGGTACAAAGCTTGTGGAATTCTACGTTTTGAAGTGCGGAATTCAAGACGAGGAGTTACATGAGCTTCATATCCGTCTAGTCTCAGATCCAATTAACCCTCCACTCCCTAGTACTTCAATCCCTGACTCAATAGTGCACGGTTTGAGTCAGTTACCTACCATCACTTCTAACATGATTTCTACGGTAGGGTTAACCAAGCTTACTGAACACCTAACAGACTTAATCAGTATATGTCCGCCATTGCTTTGCCAGGAGAACCACTCGGCAGAACCCATTTGGATGCTCACACTATTAACTTAAAGAAAGGAACACGTCCCATATACGTCCCAGACTATCGTTTGTCTCATGCGCACAGAGAGCTAGCAACTATGCTTGTTCAGGATATGTTGAAAGACAATATCATTGAAGAATCGCGCTCACCATGGAATTCACCACTGTTGCTTGTCCCCAAGAAGGACGGAGCTTTTCGGCCAGTCATAGATTCTAGGAAACTCAACAAGGTAACAATGAAGGATCGTCTTCTGTTACCGGTGGTATCAGAACTATTACATACCTTAGGTAAGATTAAGATATTTTCCACTTTGGATTTATTGAGCTGATTTTGGCAAATCCCATTGTCAGTGGACAGCTGATCGGTGACTGCTTTCAGTACGCCAGACGGTCACTGGCAATTCGAATGCATGCCGCTAGGTCTTCATTCATCCCCGATCAGCTTCTCAAGGCTGATGACTAACATTTTTGGTCACATGCTAGGCAAGGAAGTATTAGTTTATCTATACGATATAATAGTCATGTCTACAGATATCCCCTCTCATTTCAAGAGTCCTGAGCGAGTGTTTATACGACTCCAAGATGCAAACCTAAAACTCAAATTATCGAAATGCTCCTTTCCACAGACTAGGATTGATTACTTAGGACACACCGTCGATGAAAACGGTATTCATCCCAATGCAGCTAAGGTGAAGACAATAGTAGATTGGCCAGTTCCTTACACGGTTGACAAAGTTAAATCCTTCCTTGGTTTGGCAGGATATTATCGTATATTTATCGCTAATTTCGCGAAGATTGAAAACCCACTCACTTCACTTTTGAAACAAGGAGTTACATTCCAATGGACTACAACGCAAGACAATGCGTTCAACTTTGAGAAACTTTTTTTTTTTTGCACACGGATGCTTGTGAACAGGGTCTTGGTGCTGTACTTATGCAGGAGTCCAATACGGTAGACTCTTTCCTATAGCTTATGCGAGTCGTTCATGTTCAAGGGCGGAATCGAAATACTCCATAACTGAGTTAGAAGGCCTTGCAGTAGTATGGGCATTCAAGCACTCTAAGGAATATATATATATGGCTACCCTGTAACAATTTATGCAGGTCACAGAGCATTGTTAAGTATTTTACAACGACGAGATCCAGCAGGAAAGTTTCAGAGATGATTTCTAACGATACAAGCCTTTGACCCAATTTTCGTTTCGTTTCGTGTTCATCAAATGTAGTGGCGGACGCGCTTTCCTGCAGAGTGGGAACAGTCGCTGTAGACGACAGCCCCGAAAATTTTGATATAGAGCGGTTAAAACGCCATCAACGGGATGACCTACTTTGGGGGCCTGTCATCGAATTCCTAGAAGGTAGGCGACCTTCCTTAGATGTTAAGACAACTGTTCCAATCAGAGAATTGTATTTAGCACAAGGAGTCTTGTGCAGATATGCGAGATTAGGAGTGCCCGCCCGTGTTGTCACACAAACCGTAACTCCATCATTAGCAGAGGATTTCTAAATATTAGCACATGATTCGCCTCAGGCTGCATACCCAAGCAGACTCGCTTAAGGTATTTTTGGCCAAGAATGCATAAAAATATTACTGATCATATACTGAGATGCCAAATTTGTAACACACATAAGGGAAGTCCCGCTACCCCTCGAACTGTTTTGAAATATCCTGTACCTTCATACCTATGGGAAAGGGTTCATATGGACATTTTAGGAGGTTTTCCTAGGTCCATGGCAGGCTATAGATACATTTTAGTAATTATTGATACATTTACAAGCTATTGTGACTTAGTTCTTGTTCAAAATAAAGCCGCAACCATGGTCGCTAAAGCATTCAAGAAACATTTTCTAGACAGATATAATGCGCCAAAGATTTTAGCCACAGACAATGGAGGAGAATTTAGTAACTCATTAATTGAGGAACTCTTTAAGTTGTAATAAATAAGTTGCGGAGAGGTTAAACCGTAAAATCCTTCAGTCTCTTCGCGCTAACATTAATTTTGATTATAATGAGTGGGACGAATACCTATCCGATGTCCAATGCTCATTAAACTCACGATTTCATAAGTCAATTGGAGACACACTCTTTCACTCCTTGCACGGTTTAAAAATCATTTGTTACTGAAAGATACCGCGCGACTTAACTAATTCATCAACGGATCAAAGAAAGTCTAGAGGAGGCCACTGCATCTTTCACGGATCAGGCCAGTAAGTCCGCCAAACCATCAAAAGTAACTCCCGGTCTCTTGGTAATGGTGCAGGACTTTAACTCCAAAAGTGAGGTTCCTAAGCTGGACCAAAAATTTTCTGGTGCTTATAGGGCTTTAGCTCATCTAAAGGGACATACGTTTAGGGTTCGACATCTTAACAAAGGGGACATTCGTGAGAAGCATTAGGATCACTTGAAACTTTTGCAGTACTCTGAAAAAAGCCCCGATCCTTCACCAGACGACACCCCTCAACCCTCGACATCAAACACTGTCACCCACCATCCTTCGAACATCATCCAGTCTGTCCCTAAACACAAATCGACTGACCTCACGTCACCACCAAAAACACATCAGTATTCATTGAGCCCTCGCCTTTAAGAAGTTGCTTAGTGTTGTTATTTTCCAGATTCTTCCTTCTCATGTCTTTATGGTGTACACGAAGTAATGATGCCAAGGCAGTACCAGGAGTCCTTCTCACTGATCCTCGCGAGGTCCGTCTCGTGAGGAACACAGTCTCGATTAAGTTAGGCCTGGAAGGTCTACCCTACACTTACAATAATCTAGTGAGACTGATGGAAACCGTACCTCGCTTACGGTCTACCCTACTCAAGTTTTACACAAGTGTAACGGTCAGTAACTCTAGTGTTGCTCCTCCTCCAGCTGTATTAAGACAATGGACCTGGAAACTGAATAGTGCCTGTGTGATTCTGTATGACATAATACAAGACATTAACTCTCCAGTGACTGACCACTCCAGGAAAAACATGAACCATCGGATGAGAAATAAGAGAGGTCTGCTTAATATTGTAGGGTCCCTCCATTCATATCTGTTCGGTACTGCTACTAAGGAAGAACTTAATTTGGTTAAATCAGGTTCAATCTTTGAAATTTCAACAACTTATTAACAGCAAGTATCTTAAAGCAGAGGCAAAGATGTTGAAACAACATTCCCAATATTTCAGTGACATCATGTTAACAGTTAATAACTTAACAGGTAGAGCTACTGTCAAAATCTGTTAATGCAATGTTTTCACTGTTGACCATTTCCACATATGTTGAAAGTTTATATACTCAGATTACTTATTATGCACATTATTTCACTGGCTTATTAGAGGATGTTAATAATTTGATAAACCAAGTTGTCACGCCATCTTTTTTCCCTTTTGCGGAACTTTCACGTATTATTCGCCAAGCGATGAAACAATTCGGTTGCACTCCTGCCCTCCCCTTGCATCATGTGGCAAGTTACTACTAGTTACTAACGGTTGATGTGGTTCTCGCAGCGGTCATTATCCACATTCCTTTCAGTGACCCAAACACATACAACCTTACAAATGTAATACCATTCCCCTTCAATCATACAAAAGCGTTGACAAGAACTACCATTCTTACTAATGACCTGAACTTTGTCTTATATAATATTGATTGAACGTTGATTGCATATCCCTCCTTGGATGTTTAGCGTTGTGTCATAAACCACTGTTTGACAATTTGATTTGCCCTCCCAACAATATAGTTTTTAATACCCTGGAAACAAGTTCTTGTGTGTATGACTTACTTCTTGGAACTCAGCCAAGTGTTCTTAATTCTTGTTCTTTTAAGGAAATTGTTATCAATGAACCTTGGATTAAGAGTAGGAACCATGTGTTATTCTTCCCCAAGCTACAAAATGTTCTTATTCATTGCCCACCTCACCAACTCAGATCTTCTTTGGTTCTAAGTCAGGTTAAGTTAGGCTCAAAATGTACTCTTATTGATACCAATTTCACATTGTTCGGCTCTCATGATCATTTCTTGGGACAGATTAATAGAAAAATCGCGAGTATAGAACAGATCCCCCAGAATATCACTTTCTCTCTCATTGATGATGTAAAGATTCAACATCTCCCATCTAAAGTTTAGACGATTTAGATTCACCCTTAGATGTTTTTTCTCTCGTTCCTTTTGGGTATACCCCTCATGTCTCTGGCATTTCAGTTATTTCATTGCTCATTGCACTGCTTTTATTATTCATAGTATTTATCTTATATTGTCGTCTACGATATAGAGTGTCCACTATTCAATACCCTACACCCACATTGGATATTCAGAAAGTTATTAGAGCAGCTCTTCCTTATCTAATTAGAGATTTTACTTCAGAATAATATGTATTCAGTAAGTTGTTTGGATTCCTTATATTTTCTCTACTTTTGTCATTTACATATTCTATATATTGGAATTTCATTTTATGCTATTCATATTAACTATATGTATCATTTTTGGATCTTTAAACTATATGCCCGCATTCTATATGTCAATTATTATTACTATAATTTTAGCGTAGTATGTTACACTTGCTCTCAAGTATATCTAAATGATGTACAAGATAATTTTTGAAAGTAACTATAATTTGCTTCTTTTGTAATCTCATATGTAGAACTATCCCACACAAAGTCAGGACTTACATTGGCTCGCAGGGGCTTGAGCTAGGTTGTGACCGAGCGATGTAAGACACACACACGCATGCCATTTATTTTTTCATTAGCCTTTGTTATTATAAGTTACTTGTACTTAGTTGCATTACATAAACAGTTCCCACGGGCTCACTGTTCTCATGGGTCCACTGTCTAGACTTCTAATAAGATGTTTGAATACGTAGGCCTGATTTGTTGTTGACTAGATATGCAGCTGACATAGCGTAACCAGGCCCGCGCGCTGGTGGGCGCCTGTTAACGGGAGTCAGCTTGAGCAGGCCTTATACACCACGAGTGTCTGTGTGTGTGTCCCAGGACCTGAACTCATTGTACCCTAAATGTACATATCTATTTTCTAATAAAACTGTAAAGGCCATCGGACCTTCATTAAGAAACAATGTTAACAACGAAGGTCTGATACTTTACTTACGAGTGCCTTACACTATATGGCGGTGTCCTCTACTACTGACCACTTTGGTATTGGACAGTTTCACCTCCTACTGACCAAGGAGATAGTAAGGCAGTTTCCCCAACTACTGACCACGGCAGTAGTGTAGCAGATTCCCCTACTATTAACCACAGAGGTAGTGTGAGAGTTTCCTCTCCTATTGACCAAAGTGGTAGTATGTCATTTTCCCCTGCTACTGACCACGGTGGTAGTGTAGCAGTTTCCCTTACTACTGACCACGGCGGTAGTGTGGCAGTTGCCCCTCCAACTTACTACGGTGGAAGTGTGGCACATTTCCCCTAGTACTGACCACGATGGTAGTGTCGCAGTTTCCCCTCCTACTGACCAAGGCAGTAGTGTGACAGTTTCCCCTCCTACTGACCACGGTAGTAGTGTGTTAGTTTCCCCTTTTACTGACCACAGTGGTAGTGTGGCAGTTTCCCCTATTACTGGCCATGGTGGTAGTGTGGCAGTTCCCCTAATACTGGCCACGGCAGAAGTGTTGCACAATCCCCTACTGCTGACCACGGCGGTAGTGTGGCAGTTTCCACTACGGCTGGCAACGGTGGTAATGTGGCAGTTTCCCCTACTACTGACCACGGCGATAGTGTGGCAGTTGCTCCTCATGCTTACTACGGCAGAAGCATGGCAGTTTCCCCTACTATTGACCACGACGGTAGTCTCGCAGTTTTCTCTCGTACTGACCACGTCGGTAGTGTGGCGGGTTCCCCCTACTGACCAAGGCAGTAGTGTGACAGTTTCCCCTACTACTGACGAAGGTGGTTGTGTGGCAGTTTTCCCTACTAATGACGACGCCGGTAGTGCAACAGTTTCCCCTCCTACCGGAACTGGTGGAAGTGTGGCAGTTTCCCCTACTGTTGACCACGGTGGCAGTGTGGCAGTTTTCCCTTCTTCTCACCACAGCGGTATATGATGGTTTCCCCTACTACTGACCACTTTGGTATTGTGGCAGTTTCCCCTCCTACTGACCAAGGAGGTGGTGTGTCAGTTTCCCCTACTACTGACCACAGTAACAGTGAGGCAGATTCCCCTACTATTGACCTCAGAGGTAGTGTGACAGTTTCCCCTCCTGCTGACCACGGTAGTAGTGTGTCATTTTCCCCTGCTACTGACCACGGTGGTAGTGTGGCAGTTTCCCCTTCTACTTACAACGGTAGTTGTGTGTTAGTTCCCTTTCTACTGACCACGGTGGTAGTGTGGCAGTTTCCCCTCCTACTTACAACGGTAGTAGTGTGTTAGTTTTCCCTTCTACTGACCACGGTGGTAGTGTGGCAATTTCCCCTACTACTGGCTACGGTGGTAGTGTGGCAGTTTCCACTACTACTGAACAGGGCGATACTGTCGAAGTTTCCTCTCCTACTGACCACGATGGAAATGTGGCAGTTCCCCTAATATTGGCCACGCAGAAGTGTTGCACTTTCCCCTACTGCTGACCACGGCGATAGTGTGTCAGTTTCCACTACTACTTACCAAGGCGGAGGTGTGGCATTTTCCCTTACTACTGACCACGGTGGTAGTGTGGCAGTTTCCCCTACTGCTGACTGTGGATATGTGACTGTTACCCACATATACTGACTCCATATATTTGATTATCAACTGTGTCTGGCGTGACTATACGTGCGAGCCCAGGTGCAGCGCAGCCTTTGTGTCATGAGTCGCGTCACTATTATTTTGTCATCATCATGTGGTGTTACTAATATTTTGTCTTCAATATAGAGTCGCCTTGCAATCTCTGCGGCAGACGGACGCATAGCCTGTGTTCCTTCAAACCATCTGTACTTTCAATAAACCTAGTGTGTGTGCGAACCTTATTTATCATTAACCTCCAAGTGACACGGTGAAATCACAGGACACAGTGAGTTTCCTGTCAACATGGCGCAGTGAGTTCGTACACTAGGTTAAAACAGTGGCTCGAAGCCGGTCGACCCAACGACGCCATCGTCTCTGCGGCCCCGGGATTCCCCTACAGCGCAACGTGGGCAGTTTAGTGCGTTATTTACGACTAGGGTAAAGTGTGTGCAGTGCACTTTCATATTTTGTGTGTGTCCCGATAGTGACGCGGGTCGGTCACAGTCGTCACCTTGACGGGCCCCTCTCCTTCCCAGCCAGTGTGGAGCGCAGTGACACATATAGTAAACGAACCTACCGGGAGACTGGCGCGCTAGCCTCGCCCGTCTGGCTTCGCCCACTCAACTAGCCCCGCCTCCTACCAGCCCTCAGAGACACACATGTAGACACACGGACATTTCCACCCTCCCGTCAACGCTGACTACACAGTAAAAACTTTCGTTCTCCTGCAGTTTTCCATCCCCGAGTTGGTCATACCTCTAACACCGACATCATGGAAAACTTGCCGTTTCATGACGAGTCCTACGACACCCCACAAGCCCAGGACCTGCGCACTGAGTATGACACCCCAACAAGCCCTACACCGACAGCGCGCCTGCGCACCCTACCGCCCAGGCCGCCACCGCTCTCTGCTCACTCTACCAGTCAGCAACTTCCAAGCGCCGATCTCTTCCACCTTGGCGTCACTATTATTTTGTCATCATCTTATGGCGTTACTATTACTTTGTCAGTCAATATAGAGTCGCCTTGCAATCTCTGTGGCGGACGGACGCATAGCCTGTATTCCTTCAAACCATTTGTACTCTCAAATAAACCTAGTGTGTGTCCGAACCTTATCTATCATTAACCTTAAAGTGACACGGTGAAATCACAGGACACAGTGAGTTCCCTGTCAACAGACAGTATCCTAGATTTCTTTGTGGACTGTATATGGAGACGGGATGGTAAGGCAGAGGGCTCCTCCCCGCCCAACTCTATAGATGGAGATAGGATGGTAAGGCAGAAGGCTCCTCCCCATTCATCACTGGAGATGGAGACGGGTTGGTAAAACTTTTTTCTTTTATGTTGGAGGCTCCAGTTACAGACAAAGGCCACATCAAGGCCGGGCCTAAATTGAAATATAAAGAGGTTAATGAAAGGGAAGGAGAAGAGGCAAGAGAAAGTATTTACGAATTCTGGAGGAAGTGAAAAACCTGTATTTTCAAATGTGCCAGGTCATGGTTACTGGGAAAGACATGAGAGGGTAGAGAGTTCCAAAGCTTCGATGCCGTCAACACGCACCAATAGGTATAACATTTTATCTGGTACTGTAAACTCCTTTACTTCTTGTGTAATGTAGGGGGAGAGAGAAAGAGCAAAATCAGACCCCTAAGTGGCAAGGTGCCCACTTATCCTGTGTTTGAACCAACATTTATTTAGGTGATAAATGAGATCAAACAGAAGTGAAAATACTAATTGCATGTCGGTGTATTTATCAGGTGAAAAAAAAAAGTTGACAGAAAACGTGTTCGTATGTTATTAGATTTTATGTGTGTGTGTGTGTGCGTGTAATTCCAAGTACAGACATTATAAATGGTAAGTAAATAGATATGTAATTAGGCCTTTAACTCCTTATACAGATCTCTAGGGAAATAGAAGTTTATGATCTGACTGTATATTTGGATATCATATACGACGTCAACTGTCTCAAAAGGGCGGGAAAATATGGGAAACTGTCTTATTCTCTACGGTATGTCAACTCCAGACACGCTGTAAGGTGTTTGTGTAGTGTTCATATTTCTCAGTTTCAGGAGAAATGATCGAGTTAAGAATGAGTTGAAAATTTGGAAATTTTAGTGAATGGTGAATGTGATCTGGTGACAGCGTAATGACAATGATAACAGTAATATGTACAATGTCAATAGCAACCACACCATGTCAGGGTTATACCTGCCACACTGATGATACTGATTGCAACATAACTATGATACTTCAAAAATTTATGATGACAAGTAGCTCACGATGACACCCAAGCAATGGGCCCCCGTTGGCATCTACACACGGCACACATACATCAGGGCGGGGGTAAGTGTTTGTGATATTGTTCACAATGTGGCCCAACTGTATACACTGACCAATAAGGAATTATTTTCGATGCTCCAGAATTCATCGGGTGCCACGTTATATATGTTTTTCTTAACATTTAAACATTTATTTTCTTTAAATGCACATCATCCTCTCGTGTATATTGTTCCTTCAAAGAATGAAATGTGTACTTCAGTGATCATTCTCTTCATGTAACCAAATGCTAGAGAACTGAAATTCTGAGTTATCTTTTGGCAAGAGTAATTAGAATTTATATGAAACAACTCCATATTCTTAAATATTACACACACACACACACACACACACACACACAGACCAGCTAGAAAGGTAGAAAATGCCACTGAAAAATGACTGGCAGTGAGAAGGTTGATGATGAAGAAGCCTGACTCACACAGAATTAAGAAGGCATTTCACAATTTGTGTTCGAGGGTTGTGTAACTGCAGAGAGACTCGTGACAAACCACTGTCAGAGTAGTTCAACATCTGTAGTGTTCCAGATGAGTGGGAATCACTGTAGTGCCAATGTATAGGAGAGGTGACAGGGAAGTAACCCTGAACTGCAGACCAATATCACTCACTAACATGACCTACAAGATATTAATGAATGTAATGAAGATACAGATGGAGGCTCTCTTGACTATTACATATCACAGCGTGAAGATTGTTCGTGATGAATCCAATGGCCATTCACAAGAGAGTAAGCAACAACAGAAAAGAAAAGGGAGTGTGTATTCTTGACCATTAGAAGGCGTTACTTGCCCTCTGCCATGAAATATTGACAATGAAAACAGACCCCCAGTATGGTGTCGGAGGAGAACCATACAATGGAGTGATAGCAATCTTAACTGGGGCAAGGCAGAGACCACCTCTCACGAAGGTCTCTTCCAGTTGGGTGAAGGTGAGCAGTGCTGCCGTCCAGGGCTCGCTGCGGGGGTTGCCACCTCATCTCATCCGTGTAAACTGTTTTTCAGGGGAAGTTGAATCATTCTGGAATGTGTTGCTGTTGATGATGTGCGTCTACACATGTTCTCTGGTATGTTATGATGTCGTCTCATTCCTTTGCAGTGGGTTGTCTCGCTGGCCATCTGTCTCAGGACTGTCTCCTTGGCCGTCTGTCTGTGAATTGTCTCGTTGCTTTTCTGTCTCTTGTTATCTTCTCGTAACCTTGTGTAGCTTTGCTCTTTTTTCTTTCTTAAGTATCTTTTCGTCTCGTTCCTATTCCTCTGTCTCATCTTGTCTCGTTCCTATTCCTTCGCCTCACCTCGTGTCGTTCCTTTTTCCGTCTGTATCGTTTCTTTCGTTCCCTTTGTCTCATCTCATTTTTTTTTTTCCTGTCTCTATACCGTCGACACATTCACGTTTCTGGTCATTAGATTTTCCATTATCAGCAGCACCTCAAGACTCCATACTCTCCCCTTCCGAGTCCAGAGGATGACGTTCTCTCGGTGCTGCTCAGACAGGGATGTATATAAACGGTCGATGGGAAAATAATTCTCTTTGTTAAAAATCCGCCAAGAGCATCGGGGCCTGAAATGCTCTATCGTCGAACTCTCTCGCTAAGCCTCACTGTGAACTGAATGGTGTGGTCGATGTCACCGGTGCAGATGTTCAGGCTCTGTGTTATATTTACGAATACAATAATCTCCTGTTTTCCAGTCTTCTGTTACTAAGTTTTCATGTTTCTTTTTTTTTCGAATCTTCTGTGATTCCTTTAAGTATATTCACATGGAGTGATTGGTTGCGTGTTTCACCGAGTATATTCTTTAGGAGATGAAGAAGGAATTGGATGGGCTGTAGTCAAGCAGCGGCAGTCAGCTGATGCTATAGTAAGATGAAGGCAATCAGCTGTTCCTGTAAGGTCATATTTTTCGAGTAATTCATTCATCAATAGCAACCGGGAAATATATATATATATATATATATATATATATATATATATATATATATATATATATATATATATATATATATA
>JAYMFT010137643.1:0-12897 GCA_038088735.1 Panulirus argus
GGTATTTTTCTTCGTCTGTTTCCTGGCGCTACCTCGCTGACGTGGGAAACAGCGATCAAGTATAATAAAAAAATAAATAAAAAAAATATATACATATATATATTTGGGGGGGGGGGCATGGCGGTAAGAAAGGATTATTGCTCTCTGTAGATGAGTGAATTATTACAGTACATGAAATAGAATATTACCATTAGGAATTTGATAGACTAAATAGTGAGATGTTGATTATTAGAGTATGAGGAATGCTTGAACATATACTGGAATTTCTGGGTGAAGGTTGAGATCCTGTTAAGGATTGGGTAATGGAGTGGATCCTAGTGAAGGTTAGATTAAGGATGAGGTTTTAGCAAGGGTTGGGTTAAGGACAGGACCCAGGTAAGGGTATTGAATGAAGTTTGTAAATAATGGGATCCTGATGAAAGTTTGTGGAAAAGACATGTTTCGATTAAATCGTAAGTAATTTTGTCTCTGAACTGCATAGTTTTACATGAATAATTGATTGTAAAGAGACAATGACAGCCATCATTGATCTTCCTTTTACAGGTGATGGGTAAAGAGGCTTCAAGCCAGGATCTCCTCACTGGACTTGATGAAAGTAGCAACAGCAGTAATGGTAATGGTGCAGTTGGTGTTGATGAGAAAGCCCCTCCCTCAGAAATTAAGTGGTATCTACCAGAACCCACGGCCCCACTGTCTCATCTGGTAAGGCTTGTGCCAAAAGGTCAATAGATCCTCCACCTCTTGCTTTCTGTGTTTTATTGCTTCTTGTAATGAATGCTTCCTAAGTCAGGGCCTTTCTTCCTCTTATAGAAGAAAGTTATTGCACCAGTTCTATATTGTCTGTGCCTACATTTAATTTGGTTTGTTTACTCTTTTGACATCTGTTCTGTCTGCATGTCCCTTAACCCTCCGTCATTTTTACTTTATAGACCCCTCCTTTGACACCAACTTTCTTTACCAACATGTAACCGAAAACATGAGTCAGAAGGCTAATAAACTAACAATATTAGACCTCAAGTTCTTGTATAACTGTCGTGATACCTCAGTTATATAAGCTGATCATGCATTGCTAAGTCGACATATCTGATTTGTGAGGAGATAAAAATGGAATCTGAGAGAAACTTGACAAGCTGAATACATTTAGTAATAAGACCTGGAACATGGAATTCTATTGAGTATAGAAGAGTTTACAGCTGCCTCAGAAAGATTCCACATGCTGAAGAAAAGTAATTGGTGTGAAAACAGTGTCAAAGACAGGGAAGTTGAGGCTACCTTAGTTAAGTTAGACTGTATTAATGAATTATCTGAGGATGCTATACAGAATATGGGTGTAATCAAGGGTTAATTACTACTATAAGGGGTTCATATTGAATATCTATCAATTTTATTTCCTTGTAAGATTTGCACCACCTAGAATTTGACGCACACTTTTGTACTAGGCCAGAAATCTTTTGTGACTCATATTTTAGGGTGATGATACGGCCAAAACCTTACCCAGTGGAGCAAAAGGTGGGGCCAAAGGACCATGTAGTGGGCCCCCTCCACTTGACCCCTACTCGGACCCCAAACTAGACAAGATGTACAACTACATGCAGGTGAGAGCTGCAATTTCAGCACTTTCTGTTTCTTGTTTGGTATTTGCCTTACACAAGGAGCTGAGGAGCTTCTTGTATTCAGTACGTGCATTTATGATTTGGTATGTTGTTATGTCATATATTTGTTTTCTTTGCTCCTTACAAGGACATCTATTCCCATGGTGGCACTTCCGCACTCACTTTATGTTTTCCCAATCAGTACACATATATACAGAAAAGAGGCACTTCCATTACTTGATGCCCTTTCATGAGTTAAATATTTTTATTTTTCATACATATTCACCATTTCCCGCGTTAGCAAGGTAGCATTAAGAACAGAGGACTGAGCCTTAGAGGAAAAATCCTCACTTGGCCCCCTTCTCTGTTCCATCTTTTGGAAAAGTAAAACAGGATATATGGATTAAAAATGGCATAAGACAAAACATAAAAAAAAAGACTTTTGGGAGTTTTACCTTTCTAGGTATGTGAAAACGACACATGAATGCTCTCATGAGGCCATACAATGGCTGCAATGTTGGTGTGAGGACAGGTAGAATAAAATAAATGACATAAATATGGAAAAGTGTCAAAGTTGTAAAATGTGAAGAGGAGAACTCATTCAATTATGATAAAATAAATGAACAATATGCTATAATACATTATATTTGCCATGGTAAAAGTCTGTTTTTGCTCCACATCAAAGCTAGCTTTGGGAAATGGCTGCTTAAGTTTTAGGTACTTTATATAATTCACTGATCATGGAGGACCAATCTTTCATACTGAGTAACACTGAATAAGGTGAAACTAATATATCAGGGAAAGTGATGATTTAATTGATAGAGTAAATGATGTATAAGTAAAAAAATTAAAAGAACCTATGATAACCCTTCCTAACCTCCCAAGCATTCGTGAATCATCTTAATGCACAGTACTGTTCTGAAAGTATACCAATCACACTAATAAATAAGCACCACCAACATGGTGCTGAATGTCAGCTAAGAGATGACACAGCAAGCAGCCATGCTATCCCCAGTAGGAGATATGTATAATTTTGGTATATTTCAACTATCAGGTGAGGTTTTTATAGCTCCTGTTGGTATTTAACCAGTGTATTACATGCTTTAACATTAGTTAAGCATTCATTTTCCCTGATATACATTGCATTAATTGCCTTACACAGCATTGATATTAAAAATATAATGCTTCAAATCATGATCTGCAAATGCTTATTATCTTCACGCTACACCAGCATTGTTTTTTTTTTCACTATTATTATGTTGAAGGCTCCAGTCATGGACAAAAGTCCACATCAAGGCCAGGCCATAATTGAAATATAGAAAAAAATTAAGAAACGGAAAAAGAAAAGACAAGGAAAAGTATTTATGAGTTTTTGAAAAAGTGAAAGACCAGTCTTTTAAAATGTGCCAGGTCATAGGTATTAGGAAAGACATGAGAAGGTAGAGAGTTCCAAAGTTTCGATATGCAGGAAAAGAAACAGTTATCAAAACGGCACATCCTTGAGTTGCCGATCGCCATACAATAATCATGTGACACAGTAGCTTGCTGAATATTGTGTGGCCTAGCTAGTGGTGGGGATACACAAGCAACCAGCTCATGGGAGCAAAAACCAAAATAATACCTATAAAAAAGGGAAAGTGAACCAACATTGCGACATGGGGCAAGGGGGTTAAGATTGGATGTTAGCCTGGGACAGTTTATAAGTCAGATCGCTTTCGACTCAACTCTGTCAAGTAAGGAAACAGAGCTAGAACCACCCCAATTGTGGGAGCAGTACTCCGTTCAGAAGAGAAGTTACGACATCTAAACAGTACACCCAGCTTCTTTGAGGAAGACATAGCTATTCCCTAATCTGGGGTTTCCAAGAAAGACTGGATATTACAGTAAGACCAAGTATGTTCACTGAGTCAAGAGGTGGAATTACAGAACCTCCAAAGGAGAGACGAGAGTTGTGAAGAGTTTCCGACAGAGAGATGGGTAGAAACTGGGTCTTGGAGGCATTAAACTTAAATGGATTTTGTGTAACCCACTGAGATATCCTGTCCAAGTCTGAGGACAATCAAAACTGAAAGCTAGAACGATGCCGAGCTTTGCCAGGCAATTACCATTACTATCATCATCACATCTATTTATTGGACAAGGAAGTGAATCTTTACCGAAATATTTCACGTTTTTTATAGTCGTGGTATGTAGAGCGGTGGTCTAGTCTTTACCACCACAACGGCTCGCCATCCTTCCTCCTCACTCTTGTCCCATTTATGTCACAGTTCCATTGCTGCCCTCAGCTTGCCACATCCAGCTATTTATATATACTTAAACTATAACTTGGAATCAATCAGTCAGGTCTCTTATCTGGTGCGAACGCCTGGTTTGTTTATGTTATGTCAGCTGTTCAGGTAAACACAAGTCAGGAACCAGCCTTCCCTTCTCCTATCAAAAACAACAAAATCAATTCTACGCTCTATTAGCTGATTAACAAGTAATTAATATATCAAAGGTGGTTCAAATACAATTTTCTTATATCAAAATATAATTAAAGTTCACTATTCAGGAAGAAATTTCTCCCGATATTATGTATGAAAAGCACTTCTGTCAACTGTTCTCCTTGACGGCAATTATCACACTATTGCTCAGTGTTCTTAGAAGGAACTCAGGTTTTAGGGAAATTCATATTTAGGTGGAAGATAGACCAAATGATTCAAAGAAAGAATGAAGGATATTGAAGAAATTGTATACATTTTTATTAATTAGAAATGGCATTAACTATAATCCTTCTCTCACAGAATTCTAAGAAGAGTAATAGCATTTTAATGAAGTTTAAACGGTCCAACCATATTTTGGTATCTCATTATGATAGGGTATGAAACTGGTCGTTAGCATCAAACAATAAACACGTTATGTTTGCATCAGTACATAAATCAATTGCATTAGCGCCAAAAATGCTAAAATTTTCCATTGCTTTACAAAAAAAAATATATATATATGTTGAGATGAGTTTGAAGGTCGTTGGCTTTTGTAGTTGAGGTTGACGCCACCAGGAGCACTAGTAGTGGGACCTCTAGGGTGGGAGGGGTGATGATGACGTCACAGGCCTGACGCACTTGGAAATATGCGGAATGGAATAATTGGGCACGAGAATTACCAAAAGGGATCAGTTAATGCCATGACATCATACGACTTTTGTAAATCAAGTTATATGATGTAAATACATATCGTGATTTTTAATGTCAAAACAATTACCTCTGATCATCTCCCAACCCTGTGGCTTCTCTCATAGAGCCTACCTTAACATATTAACCAGACAGGAATAAAAAATATAATATGAGATCAGATGACATCTCTTAGTTTGCTGCTCTCTTCCGGCAGTTCCTATGGACACTTGTTCAGAACAGTTTACAATCAGCCAGTGCTTGTTATAAGACACCTAGGTAGGAGAGTAACCATTTTTGAGAGATTTTGAAGCAAAAGTATTTCATAGCTGTGCCTTTCTGTTGCTTTAATACCTACTACTCAAGATGTTTTCTTTAAAGAACAAGAGTTACTTGACCAGGATGATCTTTCACTCAGAGAAACTCTGGGACACAAGACATAATTTCCTATACTTATTTACAAAAATAGAGAGAGAGGTGGCTCCTGTTTATTGGGGAAGTGCAGCAATTTGATGGGTATATGTCTGCTTGGGGGGCAGGAAGGGTAAAAATGAATTGCCAGGTTCTTCCGTGCTGGATTATTTTCATGTCTATGTGTGTTTTGTCAGTGTTATCACTGTTGAGAGTTGAGGGGACTGGTAGGTAGTGATTGCTAAAGTGTGAGGCAGGAGTTAACTTTTTATTTCTTCTCAGGAGCTGTGGTCATTTGGAGTGACTCGGGTGGGAAGGAACTGGTGTTGCTGCACAAGACTGAGTGCAGGATTGTTCAGGTTGGACTGTACTGGGAAGATCCTTGATTCATTGTATAGGTGCTAAGTTTTGTGGTTGCTAAACTTTCAATGATTGTACTGACTGCTCTATTTTGAGTGGTTTGTAGCCTTATCATATTCACTTTTGAGAGGGTGGAAGACAAGGTGGATGATATATAGTTTGTGGACCCTTCTTACTGGCTTACTGCAGTTTCAAGACTACATTATTATCAGTGGCAGGGAAGTAATGGACTACCGGGGCATTTCTTGTTATAGAATTTTTCTTTAGATATACTACAATATGGACTGTAACATAGCAAAGTCTACAAACAAACATATCAATACATACAGGTCAGAAAAATGTATGTATATAACAATTACATCTCTTAAACTCTACCTTTCCAAAGTATATATACATAATTTATCATAACATTTGTTTGATTTTAAAAATCTAATTCTTAAGAAAATATATATATAAAAGAAAACTTGACAGACTTTACATATGACTGAAGACATTTCAAAAATCACTGAAAATGGAAATACTTTAAGAAAGCCTGACTTCTACAGGTTATAACAACAGTTCTTCTTAAGCTACTGATTTATTTGTGAATGTCAACAATATTTCACACAATTCTGAATAAAAATACTTAACTATACTGCATAAAAGTTTTTACAAAAGCAAATGAAGTCATGACATGTTGCACTGATTCAAAATTAAAGCTTACGATGAATTCAAATAAGTACATCATCAAAAATTATCAACATGTACTATTTGCGCATATAATTCAGCTTACCTAAAATTAATTTAATGGACATGAGATGGCTTACAAAATAGATGAAGAATATTTTTTTTTCAATATACAAAGAATGTAAACTTACTTCCTGATAAATATAGCACGAAAAGTAGAGATAGAATGTTCAAATATTTACACATCCAGAAATAGAGACACACTGGAGTACTACTGACGGCATGGTTCGATGACATACTGCACAGTCAATACAGCACAGGAAACAAGGCCACAATTATAACATTAATTCAGTACATAAAGACAGCTCAATATACTCAGCATATAAACAACCCTATCAGAAAACATTACAATGAACTTCAAAAACATTACAATGAACCTTCATTGCATCTGATGTCAATAATAATTCAGAAATAACAGCTGAAGTAATTTGGCCATAGGAAAACTATGAAAGGATTAACTTATGAATGTATGGATATGTAATGTGCGAAATTCTAGTGGAAGGCTCTGCTTACTATAAAGTATACAACTCATATGCTTTGACTGATGAAGTGAAACATCTCTCATTCACCTAAATTTCTTATCATGATTTGAATGATAAGTCTGAGTATTATACTTTTCTTGCTCTTTTTAACTCATCTATAAAGGCTGGTGCAAATGAAGTCTGCCAAATCAGTTGTGAATAATTTATCTTAACTGTTATGAAAATTTTTACTGATCTTGCCTATAAGTTGTGCAAGTAACTATAACAAAAAATATTTCTTAATAAGAAGATGCAGTAATGCAGGTATGTTTTTCTAATGGTATGGAGATATCCTGATTTAGTTCTCTGCATTTTAGGCCAAAAGTATAAAATACCTCATCACAGCATATTCAGAAAACTGTACAGACCTTCAAAGCTTCGACTATGTAAATTGTTTCTTCTGCTGCTAACATTCCAAATTTTTTTACAATGTTACCATAAAATTTCCTCCAATGCTATTGGTTTCCAGTTTCACATATACATTCCACCTGTTGTTTAAACCTTTTTTTCTGTATGAAAGTTAGCTTTTTGGATTCTCCCCTAATACAACTCCTTGTACTGCTTTAATCTGTGACTCTGACAAACAGCCACTCTCCGAGATGGTTTCAACAAACCTGTCGAAGTTCTTATTCAGCAGCAGAGTTGCCTCTCTTATGAATGCAATAATCTAAACACTGTCCACATTGTTTCAATAGATAACTTGATAATACAGTGGTATTTGTCTATTTATCTCAAGACAAATGTATGATTCATAACACTGGCACCTCAGTAACCAATACTGTTTCCTCATTCCTATCTTTGCCATACCTTGCTTTCTATTAATGAGAAAAAAAGAATGTATCACATCTTTGAAACAGACTTCAACCTGCTTAAGTTCTCTACTTTAGCAGTTTGTTCTCTCTGACAAATTCTTTGTCATTGTTTTGCATTTTCACATTTCTACTTATAACCAATCTTGTTTAATGGCTCAATTAATCTGAAAAATTAAACAATAATAATGATCCATAGCTCTCTCAATAACTGAAGAACTTTTCAACTTGAGGTATGCATATCCCATCGGCTGTACTATGGATTTTTAAAGTTATACAAAGGCCCACAGGGCAACTACTAAATGCACATTAAAAACTAAAGTAACAGATCAAACTGTATTCTGTATCTACTTCACACATAACAAATCAGATGAAAATTTAACTGTATGTAACCAGTCACTCTGGAATTCTTAGGCTTTTAGTATGCTTGAAAAGAAAAAAGATACAGTTCAACTTTCAATGCCAAAGAGAATCTCTTATGTAATCAAAATATCTTAACCTAATTTAACACTAATTTAAGGTTTTGAAGTAAAATCATCCTTCATTATCTGTCCATTCATAATTGGAGTAAACTTTGT
Source organism: Panulirus argus (assembly GCA_038088735.1). Lineage (NCBI taxonomy): Eukaryota > Metazoa > Arthropoda > Malacostraca > Decapoda > Palinuridae > Panulirus > Panulirus argus. The sequence goes on from JAYMFT010137643.1 coordinate 8,147, forward strand.
AAACAAATGCTGTAACAAAACTGCACTCAATGTAAAAGTGGTAAGAAATATGTTTTCACATTAATGCTGGCAAAATATTGCAATATAATAATGAAAGACCCACTTTAACATACTTCCATTGTTTTGTTAAATGCCAGTTAAAAAGTCACTATTAAACCCAAGGCATATCCAAGACATTCTGGTAATTGTTAAAGGGTACTTGAAAACATCTATCTTTGTGGATTAATATGGACCATGGTCCAGTTGAGGCAGTTCTTCCCTGAGGTTCCTATGAATATTTAGAGGTGTGAACCTTAACACATTTTGAGACACTGAGCAAACCAACTGTGAGAAGTGCTGTTTGTTGCCCTGTCATCAATTTCACAGCATACTTTCATTATAGATATCAATCTTTCCTCCTCCTATTGTCTTTCACGTACTTTTCCTCTGATACGTAAGGGATGATTTTCTACACCAACAAGTGTAATCTCTATGAGGTTAGGAAGGAGTTACTCAGATTTGATTTCAAGCATTCTGAATTATTTTTGCAAAATGTATGCAGGTATGAATACATTTACCAAGAAGTCTCTTCCAAGTGCACTGACCAGATATTGTTTACTGTCAACCTTTTTCATCCATCATTTACAAATGAGTTTTCTCTGCTCTTTATTTCCAATCTCTCTTACAAGTATGAAAATTAGTTGAGGATTTTGATGTACTTCCTTCAACTAAACAATCAACATTCTTCATTCTTAGATATCTCACTTGAGTGAATGTCATTATAAGGTGTAAAGCTACACTTCCTAATGAGACAGCCCATTCCTCGATCTTTATTTGCTTGCATAGAGATGTACGAGTGATGAAGTTGCTCTTTTGGGTCAATAATTCCCCCAAGTCTCATGAATTTTTTCCTACCTCGAGGCATAAATTTATGTAAACTGAGGCTGCACATCAGAGTGAATAGTTTTCAATACTTATCAACATATTTCATCAGAGTGAATAGTTTGTAATACTTTTCAACATATTTCATCTGAGTGAATAGTTTTCAATCATTTTCAAAATATTTCATCAAAGTGAATAGTTTTCAATACTTTTCAACATACTGCAACACTTCTTAAGCATGGAGGCTGCCCTTCCAAGAAAACAATTTCCCACACTTCACATTCAAGCTTTTACTGACCTATATGAGTAATAAGATGGTTTTTCGAATAATCCCTCCTAATGATCTTCCACACATTTCACATTCAAATTACTTTTCACATGTGTGAAGAAGCTTGTGCTTCTTAAGATTGCCTTTCTGAGTAAACTGTTTCCCACATTCCTCACATTCAAACTTTTTCTCACCAGTATGGATAACTTTATGTGCATTAAGTGTGCTCTTACAGCTAAACATTTTCCCACATTCCTCACACTTAAAGTCTTTTTCACCAGTATGAACTCTAAAGTGATTTTTCAAGTATTTTTTTCTAATAAATTTTTTTCCACATAACCCACATACAAAACATCTCTCACCTGTGTGAATAACCTCATGCATCTTCAAATAATTCTTCCGAGTGAACAGTTTTCCACATTCCTCACACTCAAACCTGTACTCACCTGTGTGAATGTTCATATGGTTTTTCAGGTAAATCTTTCTGAGGAACCTTCTTCCACACTCCTCACATTCAAATTTTCTCTCATCCGTGTGAATAAGCTTATGTGCTGTCAGGTGACCTTTCAAACCAAATAATCTCCCACATTCCTCACACTCAAAATTTCTCTCATCTGTGTGAATAACCCTGTGTGCATTAAGTGTTCCCTTCAAAACAAACAATTTACCACATACCTCACATTCAAAGTTTTTTTCACCAGAGTGAATAAGCTTATGCACACGAAGATAACCATTCCGAGTGAACTTTTTTCCACATTCTTCACATTCATAGTTTTTCTCGCCTGTGTGAATAAGCTTATGCTTGTTAAGACTTCCCTTCAGTGTAAATAGTTTCCCACATTCTTCACATTTGTAGTTTTTCTCGCCTGTGTGAATAAGCTTATGCATGGTGAGACTTCCCTTCGATGTAAATAGTTTCCCACATTCTTCACATTCATAGTTTTTCACGCCTGTGTGAATAAGCTTATGCTTGGTAAGACTTCCATTCAATGTAAACAGTTTCCCACATTCTTCACATTTGTACTTTTTCTCACCTGTGTGAACAAACTTATGCTTGTTAAGATTGCCTTTGTGATTGAACAGTTTTCCACATTCCTCACAAGCAAAATGTTTTTTACTTGTAAGAACAAGCTGATGTTTTTTCAGGTGGTCCTTATTAACACACATTTTCCCACACTCCACACTTTCTAATCCCTTTTCATGACTGTGTTCAATAATATCCATATTAAGACTGCTTATAATGGACTGATTACATCAAATAAAATAAAATACCACAACCTGTTGTTCTTCACTGTCAAGATAATATTTATTACCTTTTGTCACCAACAAGTTATTTAAAAGATGTGGCAGAGAATGGTCAAGTCATCAGTACAACATAAGAGAGAAACTGCTGGAAGTACGTCACTAGCACATCATGTGAAAGATACTGCACTAAATTGTTATGAGAGATACCATGATGAATTGTTAAGTGACATGCACATCATTTTAAAGATACTGTTATCATTAATTAAGAGACAATGCTAAAGATGTTTAAATGACTCGAACATCATGTAAGACACCGTTTTTGAAAAGAGACATAATACACTGGCATAGTATGTAAGAGATATTGGAGAGACTTGCTGGACAATAAAGCAGTGAATACTCAAGTCATTACCACAAGAAAAATACTACAGTCATTAACATGAGAGAAATACTACAGTCAGTGGTTGAAATACAAACTGCAGTGACTGGTTATGAAAGATACTTTCGTGAATGATGAAGTGTATTTGCCTAAGAAAGTAAATACTTCTAGATATTCATGCAAAGTAATTCTCACATGTGAATATTTTACCCCATCAAATTTATGCAAAGTGTTTCTCACATGAGATTATTTCATCTCTTATCAAATTTATGCAAAGTATTTCTCACATGTGAAAATCTTATCAGGTTTATGCTAAGTACTTCTCTTATGTAAATATTTTATCTCTTAAAAGAATTATGCAATGTATTTCTCATATATGAATATTTCATCTCTATCCTCTACATAGAGTTTTTGAATGCTCATCAAAAAATATAAATATTTACATGTCACAACAGGAAAGAATATACGTTCCACACCAAGGATAACCACACATGGAACAGCCACACCCAGGACAACTGAACAAATGAACACATGTAATCATTAAAAATTTTTTGTGCCAATAAATTGGTGGATTTACCTCATATGATGTATGGTAAAAAATGAAGTTTAACAATATTTCAAAGTAGCACCAAAAAGTCTGGGTATAGTCTTGGCTACAGTGAATATTTCAACATGTTTCCAGCTGTAGCTACCTGGACATTTAGTGATGTTACTGCTACCTTGCTCACAGGCTTGTTATGGTGGGATTTCATCTCTATCTGAAAGAGTAGATGATACTGTATTAAACGTGCACATTTCCATAAGTAACCATATAATGATTAACGTCTGTAACTTGGACATATGATTTTTTACTTAATATTTAAACATAAACTGAACATCAATAAAACTGGTAATCACAGAACATTTTATCAAAATTCAACACAAAAGCATGAAGGCTTTCAGCACAAGCCACCCCTCATGACATTTTTATATTAAACATATAAAATTACACACATGTCATTCTCACAAATGCTCTTAATGCACACTTAATCAACTTTCTTGGTGACTTATTTCCATGTACTTTTTGTAATCTCTTTCACTGTCTTTACTTTTCTAATGAGGAAAAGCTACTGTTATTTTCACCACAAGTATCCATATATTTTCCAAACAACCATACATAATCTTCATACCTTTCAAATGATATACATCCTTCGCATCACTGCAGCAAACACACACACACATGCAAATATTTGTGTATATATATATATATATATATATATATATATGCTGAGCATCCCTAATCCAAAAATCCAAAATCCAAAATGCTCCAAAATTTGAAACATTTAGAGTGGTGACATGATGTTACAAGTGGAAAATTTCACACCTAAACACAATTTTTTCATTGTATTAATGGTATATCATATTTTTTTACTGTTAAGTATTTACAAGTGAATAAGTGTAAGAATGTGATTGCTTATCAGTAGCATATAAATTCAGAGTCAGGAATGAAAGTGATGCCAAACAACCACAGATTGTCCATATGGGCAGCTGAGGTTGTGACACTTTAGATTTCTGATGGTTCGGTGCTACACAAAATATGTTTCATGCACAAAATTATTAAAAATATTGTATAAATTACGTTCAGGTTATGTGTTTAAAATGAATATGAAACATAAATAGATTTTGTGTTTAGACTTGGGTTCCATTTCCAAGATATCTCATTATGTATCTATTATCCTGTTTTACTTCTCCAAAAGAAGGAACAGAGAAGGGGGCCAAGTGAGGAGTTTTCCCTCTAAGGCTTAGTCATATGTTCTGGAACACTACCTCGCTAACATGGGAAATGGCGAGTGTGTACAGAAAAAACACACACACACACACACATATTTATATATATATATATATATATATATATATATATATATATATATATTATCCCTGGGGGTAGGGGAGAAAAAATACTTCCCACGTATTCCCTGCGTGTCGTAAAAGGCGACTAAAAGGGGAGGGAGCGGGGGGCTG
>JAYMFT010137654.1:0-12897 GCA_038088735.1 Panulirus argus
GAGAGAGAGAGAGGAGAGAGAGGGAGAGGGAGAGAGAGAGAGAGAGAGAGAGAGAGAGAGAGAGAGAGAGAGAGAGAGATTTTTTCGTGTATACCTACTTTACTACGAGTACCTGCAACGAGAGGTTGCCATGATGGCAGGGCTAGCGCGTGGCGTTCACCGCACTTATTGCAGAATAAGATTGTTTCCCTCTATAGCCACCTGGATTACACCCGGGACTGTTTTCAACCTCTTACCAGGTCTTCTTTTAAATGTTTCTGTAGATTTTTCCACACACATTTTATGATATCTACTAAAAGTATTTTGAATAAGCTTTTTAGTTTTCTGGCTGGCCTTTCACATATTTTTGTCAGATGTAGTATTTTCGGTGTTATCTATAAGGGTCTTAAAGATGTGGTAACTCTTTCTTGATGACAGGGTCTCAGGTTCAATACATTTTCTGTTATACCTTCAAGTTGTTGCAATGTGAAGATTATCATATATGTTTCTCTTCTTATTTCCAGGTTATGTATAGTTTCTGCTCTTTCATCTTCTCGTGGTAGTTTATATGTTCCATCCCCTCAATTTCGTTTGTAGAGTGCTTCTGAATTCTATCAAAAATGTTATGATTTCCATATGTTTCATAAGTGACCATGCGACACGGCAGTAAATGAGTTTGATTCCTGTGTGTGTATTAAACATTTTCATCAATAGTTTTCCGTCTCTTGTATTGAAAGTTCGCAAAATCATACTCCATATTACTTGGCCCGACAGTGCTGTCTTCTCAATATTTCCTTTGATTTCTATGTTCTCTCTAATAACGATACTCAGTTTTTTTTTTCTAAGTTTATTTACTTTCCATAACTTTTCCTATTGTGCTATATTACGGTGTCACCACTGTATTCTTTACTTGTTCCAATACAAATTTGCTCAGACTTATCTTCGTTAGATTCCATCCCTTTCATCGCAGTCCAATAGATCGTGTCAAAGCATTTTTTTGTAGTCTCCTTACGATCAGCTTCTGATCCAGTCATTTTAGTTGAGTCTGATGCCCTCGGCAAAGCTCTCGTACTATGCATACCTTTACGTCGATGTCTGACAGCATTATGATGATAAAGTGTACTGTGGCTAACACTGTTCCCTGTGGCAGAACATCTTCCAGAGACATAGTTCCTTTTGCTTATACTTTGAGCTTTCTGATAGTTAGAAACCCTGAGAGATAGATAGATAGATAGATAGAGAGAGAGAGAGAGAGAGAGAGAGAGAGAGAGAGGACGTTGGAGAACAGGTGCATTCCCGGGTTATTGGGCAATTTGTCAGGTTATGGTTCCTTTATGATGACATAGTGCCTCCACCGGGCGTGCTGCATGCGAGAGCTGGTCGGGGGATTTTTATCTGCGGCCTGAAAATGCAGACCCGAGGCGTGAGATGGAGACCCTGGTATAGCCTCTTTATGTCATCTACCAAAGGAACTGTATAGGAAGCGACAAAGGTCCTTGACTTTAGAGATCCAACGCATCGTGAGGACTCGTTCTGTCCCCCATCGTGTGGCACAGACGTCGATGCTCAGTGTCAGATTTGGACACTGGCTTTTCTTTTTTCATTGCATTGTATTATTATCATATTGTATTATTAGTGTATTGTGTTATTAGTAAGATTGAAGGGATGGGCCATAATGATCTTAGTTTGAAGGAGAGGCCCACACAAATCTTAGCCAGTTTGGAGGCGTTGCCCACAGGAAATTTAGTCAGTTTGAAGGAGTGGGCCACAAAAATTTAGTCATTTTTAAGGAATGGCACACGATTATTCTGGTCAGTTTTAAAGGGGTGACCTACAAGATTTTCAGTCAGTTTGAAGGGCTGGCCTACAAGAATGTTAGTCAGTTTGAAGGGGGTGGCCCACAGTAATAATGGGCGATTTGAAGGGTTAGCTTGCGACAACTTTAGTCAATTTGAAGAGGTGGCCTACAATAATTTTAGTCATTTCGAACGGGTGGCCCACAAAAATTTAGAGTCAGGTTGAAAGGTTGCCCACAACAATTTCAGTTCGTTTGAAAAGGTGGCCGACAACAATCTTAATCACTTATAAGGTGTGTTCAACTAAAATTTAGTCTGTTGGAAGGTGTGGCCCATAAGAACCTTAGTCATTTGGAAGGACTGGCCCTCAAGGATTTTAATCAGCACAAGAATTTTATTCAGTTTGAAGGGTTGGCCGACAAAAATTGCAGTCGGTTTCAAGGGTGACCCACAATAATTCTATTTAGTTTGAAGCTGTGACACCTGCATCCCACCTCAGATTTAACTCTCACTCTGAAGCGGGTTATCTGAGCAGGTCTGTGTCTTCGATGCGCTTGGCGTTGTTTTCCTGTCATACTGAACTGATGTGAGGATTAGACACTGAATTCTGGTCTGAAGAGATGGCCACAGTATATTACCAAGTACCCAACGCATCACAGAACCAGACCTGGGTATATGGAGAAAGTATATTTTCGCTTGCTTGTAATTTCACGAAAAAGGCGTGTGCATCTGTCCAAGCTCTTCAAGTCCGAACGGCCTCCTTGATTAATATGGAGGCATGCACATGGGAAATACAGCTGTGTTACAGGAAAAAAGTTGGCCATATTACACAGAGGATTCCTCCCCAGATGAAGATCACCTGGTTGACGGAAATGAGGTTCTATATAACATCTTGTAGCCAAGGATCTTAACAATGCTCAGCTTTGTAAAGGGATTTATTCATACATTTGCCAAAATGCCTCCAGTGTAGATAACATTTCACTGCGTACTGAACCATCTGTGAATTCACCCTGGCGTCGCAAACGGTCTAATGAGATGTTGTGCCTCAAACCAACACTCTCAAGAGTTGAAACAGTTCTGCCTGCCGAAAGAGGATATACTGAAGAGTGGTCAGGAAAAGGAAGTATTGATCAAGATCTTTTGTTTCACTATGGGCAGCAACAAGCATCTACACTCAACTGGGGTAAATGTTCGTTCATGCATAATGAGGCAGATGTGACCGTCATGAGTTACCATCTGATGTCTGTCTCAACAGGGGAAAAAGCAAACCCAGTTCTCAGCTGATGACACAGACACATTTTGTCATTTCATTATATTTTCTTTTTTCATGGCAGCGCAAATCCAATACTCCGGTATCCACGAAAAAGTTTAGTGGAACAATCATTAATATTAATACAAAAGCGTTGACATTAGGTGTCCATTGTTTAGACATGCTGTCTCCTCATAGTTTAAGCAATTGTGACTCTGTGTTCTACACATTCTACAAGGTTACGGCATCCGTAATGTGTAATCTGAGATCATCCAACACACTGAAGTCATCTGCCAACCCGAATGCTTCGGAACAAGGAAGGATTCCAGTTTCCGTTTCTCCATATAGCGGTGCGCGGTAGCGTCATCGTTGGAATGCTTAATTGTCCTCGTTATTCAGCAGAAAGAGAGAACCATCATGGATCAAATGGTTAACCTCCCCCAACATATGATGCTGTCTGTCCTCCAGCGTGGTAAGACATACTCACCCGCCTTCGGGTTCTTTTTGTGAATTATAGCTGACCATTTGAGCCCTTCCACAGTTGACGTCTCTCAATATGGATGCAGGACAAAGAACAATCAGCCCACGCCTGTTAATGGAACTTGGCTCATTGGCCCTCTCGTTCCCTCGCAAGTATTGTTTCTAGCTGTAAACCTAAGTCACAACGTTCCAGCCACAGATCCAGTTATCAAGCTAATGGATCATCATGCAGGAAGTATCGCATATGTGAAGCAGATGATATCGGTATGGACGAAAGCACAGAACAGTGTGTTGATCTCGATGATTGTGATGAATATGAGCACGACCAACTGTGAAGCATATACCTGTAACACGACGTAACGCTGAAACGACTGTATTGCAACTGTGGTGTAATTGCATTGCAAGAGAGTATGTGTTATGGTAACCTTGTTTGTCTGTAATGTGCAGTATGTAATTTCTGCATGGCAAATCCTAGATATCTCCCACGATCCAAAATGGCTACCGAAAGTATCCGTAAAAATATATCTTATTGCAGACTTAATCAAATTCAGCTACAGAAAAGAAAGAAAATCTATTTTGAATGGTACGCAGATCAATATGCGTACTTATGTTCTATGGTGACCATCTTGGATCTTATCTCCTAAAGAGATTTGCCCAAAATGACAGTCGTATGCACAAAACTCTCAAAATACTGGTACTTCACAATCATGCTGTTCGGCCACCTGACTAATACGAATGATGAAATGTTCGACTTTTTTCATCTGTAGTCGGAGGTGCAGTTCTGTATATACTACACTGTGGAAGGGCAGATCTTCCCACACATTGATACATTGGCCCTTGATATCAAACCAGGTCTTGCCCTTCGGCAGCGAAGTAATGGAAGGCAATTGAATTAGTTTAAGACCAGCAACATGTGATCAATCATCTCTATAATCAGATGACGGACTAATACTGTGATGGTTGGGGAAATTATCTCTCCGTGAGGTGTTCAGGGTTGAATGGATCTCATTACATAGTCAAAGGAACAGAGTTAAAGGAAGCCAATCACGTATAGGTAACGAGGGCTGGGTGTATTGATAATGTGGGAGAATTACAGATTTGCTTGAGGCAAACTCGCCCGTTAGTCTGAATCGAGATATTCCTTGAGGCAGGTATCACGCCATATACAGGGACACGATACTTCGTTGGTGCTCCAGTTGATCTCAACATCCCATGGCTTATTGTTGAGGGATTAATCCATTTTCTTAAATAAAGCTGGACTTTTTTGCTTTTTCGAGATTGTAAACACATAATCGTTCCTGGTATATGTAGTTTCTTCAGATGTTTATAGAATGCAAGTAGGACGTCGTGGATGCTGTGTGTGTTAGTGCAGTTTTTGTCATGGTGAATTGGGTTATCCAGAGCGTATAAGAGAGAGGCGTGTGTGGTGGGTGGACTGGAGCAGTGCTATTGCTCGTACTGGTAATGCACCAGAGGGCGAAAAGGAAGCATGAATACGGAGGGTGGGTCGATGGAGTGTTTGTGGACTGGGGATATACGAGGCACACGACAGAATACTCATATTTGAAAGGATTATTATAGATCATTTTCTCTAAGGTAACTCAGAGATCGTAAGAGATAAGAAATTACCGAATGGGAATGACAATCAATTGTTTATAATGGAATGACTGAAGAGAAATGATTAGTTAGAAAATATGCTGATAAGATAGCTAACCGGGTTTGAATTTATAGAAGACACAGATCTATAAAGTCATCAGGTCCGTGATTATATATATATAAAAAAAACCGCTACTAATGCTAGGAAATCTCAAATAATCATAGTGCTTCAACAGTTATCAGAGCCTTGATAGTCTCTACAATCTACCATCTACATTTCCATACTGAATAGAAAAGACCCAAACATGCAATCAACTGCATAAGCATACGTATACATGCTCACGTTTGCGCACGCTCGCTCGCACATACACACACACACACACACACACACACACACACACACACACACATGCATATACATGCATCAATAATATTGTACCCATCCCTTTGATCAACCAGTTGACGGGGCCAAGATTCGAGTTCTCGGGACGGTAACCGGTTCACGGTTAACCCAGCTGTTCATTCACTTCTTTGGGAAATGTTCATTAAAGTGGATGCCCAGCATAACCCGAATATTCATGATTATTCTTATATAATCTCAGGACCTCTTTACTAGGGACTCCTGCAGCGAAATGATTCAATCTTTTCAAAGTACACTGATGATATTTTATTACTTAATACAATATTATTTTTCCATATCATTCGCGTTCGTGAGGAAGCGCCAGGAACAGACGAAGAAGGGCCACGTCCTCTCACACTCATTCTCTAGCTGGCATGTGTAATGTACCGAAATCAGATGTCTCTATCCACATCCAAGCCCCGCAGACCTTTCCATGGTTTCCTCCGGCCGCTTTACATTCCCTGGTTCGGTTTTTGACTACACGTCAGCCCTCGTATACCACTTCGTTCCTATTCATGCTCTCCCGTGCACGCCTCTCACCTTCCTGCGTGTTCAAGCCCCAGTTACTCAAAATCTTTTTCACTCGATCCTTCCATCCCCATGCTGGCCTACCCCTTCTCTTTGTTCCCTCCACTACTGACACATATGCCCTCTTTGTCAACCTCTCCACACTCACTTTCTCCATATGTCCAAACTATTTCAGCACACCCTCTTCAGCTCTCTCAAACACACTCTTTTTATTGCTATTCCCCTCTCTCTTACCCTTTTATTACTTAGTCAGTCAAACCACCTTACACCAGGTATCGTCCTCAAACAATCTCGTGTCCAACGCATCCATTCTCCTCCGCACATCCTCATGTATAGCACATGCCTCACATCCATACAACATTGCTGGGACTATTACATCTTCAAACATACCCATTTCCCTCCCAGATGACGATCTCTCTTTCCACACTCCCAGGACCCTCGCTCCCTCACTCAGTCAATGACTCATTTCTTCTATTGTTCCATTTGCCTCCATACGTCTAAAACACTTCACTTCCTCCAAATTTCTCCATTCTAACTCACGCCCTAACAAACCTGCCCTCGCATTTACTAAACCCAGTAACCTTGCTTTTATTCACATAAATCATTCAATAACTTCTGTAGTTTCTCTCTCGAATCTGACGGCATTGCTGTGTCATCAGCAAACAACAACTGACTCACTTCCTATGCCCTTCACCCCCTGCAAACTGCAAACTCGCCTCTTTCTCCAAGACCCTCGCATTTTCCTCCCTCACCATCCCATCCATAAACAAATTAAATAGCCACGATGACAAAACATCCCCCTGCTGCAGACCATCCTCTACTCGAAACCACTCACTCCCATCTCTTCTTACTCGTACACTCACCTTACAGCCTGGATAAAATCTCCCTGCTGCCAGCAGCTTTCGTCCCATACCATATATTCAAAAGACCATATATTAGTAAGATCTTTTGCTTTCTCCAGATCCATAAATGCCACATATAGATCTATCTGTTTCTCTAAGTATTTCTCATACATTCTTTAAAGAAAACACCCTATCCACACATCCTTTACCACACCTGAAACCACATTGTACCTGCACAATTTGATGTTTTTCAAGCATTCCATCAATCCTCATGCACTTCACCATAATATGTACATACACCGAAAACATTAACTGACCAACACAGTCACTCCCTTTCTTAAGAAGCTCAACTGCATTACCGTCAACTCCAGCCTCCTTGCCACATTTCATCTTACGCATCGCTTTCACCACCTCCTCACACCACATATTGTATTCATACATTTCACTTGCAACATATTCACCCTCTTCCGTACTTATATACTTCTGATCCATGTCTTGCAATCATAGAACACCGTTGGGGCTGGCTACTGTACCATGAAATATAACCACATACGCCCTCACAGACAGTCAGCTCTCTTTCCGCACAGTTTTCATGGTATGCAGGACCTTAACCCTCTCACCTACCCAAGTACTTTAGCTTCCATGGTTCCATCTGTTGTTAAGTCCACTGCCATGTATATATATGATACTCCTCTTCTTAAAGGTTATTTCTATTCAAACTTACACCTTAACGAACCTGTCTCTCTCTCCTTTGTCTCTCTTAACTTTCTCCTTTCGCAAATATAAAAACCAACTTCTGAAGTTTCTCACTCGAGTCTGCCACCAGAGCCGTGCCATCAGCAAACAGCAAGTGACTCCCAGTGGATGCTGTCATCTGTAAGAATACTAAATTGGCTCTGTAGATTCACCATCTACATTTGATAGATTCATGAAAATACTCTTGTAGGACCTAGATAACCTACTCACTTATGTAGATGAAGCACTTGGTCACACAGTAACTCAGAGAGAACATGTTTTATTGCTGAAGATGTAGACTGATTGTATGAGAAAATCAGCATTGACAGCCTGGACGTCAAAGTTATTACTAGGGTACAAAATTGATGACTCCCTAATTCACAGCGTAGACAGGTGAGTGACATTCGACGACATCTAAACGCTATGATAATAAACAATTAAAGCCTTGTATTTCGATCTGACAGGATGGCGTTACGTATTCATTCCACATCATTCACTTGTTTTAACTTCTCTAGTAGAATCAGGTTCTCCTTTTAGCCGTAAGAGGACAGATATCAGGGTGCCTTCAATATATTGAATAGGTGAGAAGGTGTGCATTAATATAGTTTCAGATCCCATCCTCAGGACAATGGATATTTGCCTAACCATTTGCAATAGAGACGGGCTTGTCAGTCTACACTGTGGGAGCTGTTCAACCTAGAAAAACCACGGACTCTGATGATGATCGATTTGTTTCTCTCTTTGACAGGGAATCTATCTCATTTACATATCGTTCTGCTTTAGAATATGTAGAGAAAAAGAAGCGTGAGAATTGAAGACTTCTTAGATGGTCACCATTTATACAGTTAATCATTTGTTATTAGAGCCAAAACATGAGACATAAAACGCAATTCGCTTGCAGACTTTCCAAGTTAGATTGCTACATTTAACCATATAATCTGATTTTCCTTTTCTTGCTGTCCACCTTGATAGAAAACGGAACATAAGTGATAATAGCCCAACAGCCATCTCCATAGTTGGAGCGAATATATTCTATCCTCCTTGACATTCGCTTAGATAATGCCCTTGAACATTTCACCCTCAGAGACAGTTACCTGGTGGACGAGAATACTGACAGATAAGTTGTTGGACGACGAAGTGCACAGCGACCATTCATTGTCAGGCTGAATGCTTGTAAGAGGTCGTCAAAAGAAAAAGTTAAAACGCTTGGGTTATGTCAACTGTAGGTTCAAAAGGATTACAGTAACATGCTATGAGATTCTTTTCATCGTCACATCTAAATCAAGCGGAGTAAAAGCTGATGAAAAGAAAATTTAGCTCCTTTCTTTAACGAACATCAGATTTCAGAAGGAGGAAATTACTTTGTGGAGTCTAAATAATGTTTTCATTGTATACGTTCCTTCAGTGAAACACAAACACCGTCATAACGTCATGGCGATAACCGTGGCGGTGATGAAAGCCTCTCGTATCACAACTCGACAACAGCTAGTTCCGTCATCTGCTGAAGCACGTTGTCTGGCTCCAGTATCATGAGCTGAGAGTTTGATGCTATCCAGTATGATTGCAAGCACGTCTCTGCTGGAGTGGCAGTATACACACACTCCAGCCTAGGGTATACTCAGGATCTTGTTTTCTCCGGAAGGTCTGTCGTTTTTTATCGGTATCATCCCTTTGGCATTCTCTGCTGTGTTAGTATCTCTTGGGAGAGAGGGACAGGGTATCAGTGACGCAACAGTCTGTCTCTCAAATTGGCAAGCCAATTCTACTTTACCAAATAGATACATATCAGGCATTAATGTAGGAAGATCGCATATGTATTATTGTGTATCACTGTCAATTATTATGTATCACTGTCAACATAGATGTCTTAGCCCAATCACTGAACATGATTAGCCAAGCCTTTAACCAGATATATATAACCCATTGTACATGAGGGTTCCAGGAGATACCAGGAATCTCAACTGTATATCTTGGGTGATATATCTTCAGTTATGATCGGCAAACATTAGGATTATGAAAGTTTGAGGCAATATAGACATAAATGTGTGTTTGACACATTGCGCCACAATGCCAGCGAAAAAGCTGGGTGTAATTTCCTGAAAGGGGAGCATGGGGATAACTGCTGATAAATGTCTCATAAAGGCTTTTATGTGAGTCGGTTGGTAGCGGGTCCGTGGCCAGTGTGGAGGCGCGGCAGATATTGCCGGGGCGCCTGTGTTGCCGCTGGCTCCTGCCTGACGCTCGCTCTGACGCTTCCCGGATATTACCGCCTCGTTCATAACTTTCATCATATTGTGTGTGCGTGTCCATGTCCGTGTGTGTGTGTGTGTGTGTGTGTGTGTTGATTACATTTTGTGCTGTACGGTGAGGGAGTTCTGCAGTCGTGGGGCCCCATCTCTCTCACTTTTTTCCACTACCATACAATTTTTGAAAACATGGGCATGATGTCCACATCCGCTATCTCGTAACTCAGTTTATTCCATCCATCCATTACTCGTATACTATGGAAAGTACTTCTTTACAGCCTCCGTAACAATTTCTGTAATTTCATGTTATGGTCTACGTTTACTCTATTCCTGTGTTTTTCGGTAAAAGAGAAATTTCGCTATCTGCATCATCGTCAAACTGGTTTGAAAACATAAAGGCTCTGTTCACTCTTCTCTAACTCGACATTCGACTATAGACAGATAGAGTTGTTCTACGGAAAAAAAAAAAACTTAATCAACATAACGGTAAATCTATGATACTCAATTCTTTATTTAGTCATCGTGTTGAAGTCTCCAGCCATGGAGAAAAGCTCTTAGCGAGGTCAGTCTTTCAAAGCTATGAGGAATGAAAGGCAACAAAAGACACGAAATCAGTTTTACTGAATTAGAGATATGTCACATACCGTCAGTGACTCGTTCTTGTGAACTTAGATGCTACATAACTAAACTGATCTCTTTTCTCATTTCTATTCTTAGAACTTCGACGGTGAGGGATCTGGTTTGAATTCATGATCCATAACTTCCAAAGTATTTGAGGACAGATCTTTGATACGCAGTCAAAGATAATAAGGTCACTCTTACATCATTTGATAAGTCAAATGCCACTGCATAGCAGTTCCTCAGCCACCATAGTCTTCAACTCACAAGTACTTTTCCGTCTTGATTCGCTTCTGTAGAATATCATGGAATGGGGAAGCAGTTCTAAAACACTCTGTCTACGCATATCTCTTCCTAAGTCTCACTCGTTTCTATTACTCATCTTCAAAACTATCTCTGACTTACCCCGTATCAGATATGAACATGATGGAACTCAATCATATCCTCCACTCTCTCCTCAAAACGTCTCATAATTAACATGGCAAAATTTGATTCCCAAATTAAGGGTCGGGGTATAGGTGATGCAGTTAGTTTTCTTGCGAGCAGTTATTCTGTGTCTAAAGGGCTTCATTTACCTCATTATGAGTAATTACTTGCATATCTGGGATAGCTCTTCTCCCAGTTCTCCTTAGCCGAAGCGGAATCAAAAGCTTTCCGTTCTATTACTAACTCTCCTGCTACCACCTCTCCTCAATCAATCCCTTCCCGTCCGCTGCGATGTTCCTCCCCTTTCTCCGTTTTACTGGTATCACATCAGCCGCTGTTCTCTTGAGCTGTCTGTATGTGTCTTAACTCCCATGAGCTATACCCGCTGCATGCGTCTGTATACTGTGTCCCATAAGCTTCTGTCTTTTGTCTCCTCCTCTTCTTGTAACTTTTCCGCCATCAAAATTCTTGTCCAAAAATCATCTAAGGAGCTCAATTTAGCCTCTTTTTCTAAATGTTAGCTTTCGCTTGATGTGGTCATGCCTAGGGCAGGCTTTTGCCCGTATCTTGTCTATTGTTACAGAAAATGAAAAAAATGCACACACATACGCGCACACATACACACACAGAAAAAACATTCTGGTTTATATGTATATCTATCTGTCTATTTATCTAACTATATATCTGTATATCTGTTCGCCGTTTACCGCGTTGACGCCAGGAACAGACGAAGAAATGGCCTCATTTGCTTTCATCCATTCTCCACCTGTCTTGTGTAATGTACCAAAACCACAACCCCCTATCCACAACCAGGCCCCGCAGACCTTTCCGTGATTTCCCCCAACTACTTCATATAGCTTGGTAAGTCTGTTGACAGCGCATCACCCCCTTTATACCACATCGCTCCAGTTCACTCAATCCCATGCACGCCTAACACCCTCTTGCATGTTTAGGCCTCTAGAACTCGAATCCTTCTTCATTCCATCCTTCCATCTCCAGTCTGGCCTCCTCCTTCTTCTTGTCTTCTCCACGTTTGGTACGTATGTACATCATCTTTGTCACCTTCTCATCACTCATTTTCTCAGTATGTCCAAACCATTTATGTACACACTTTTCAACTCTCTCAACCATATCTTCTTATGATGACACCTTTGTCCTGCCCTCACATTTCATTCAACGGTTAACCCTCCTCACACAAAACACTCTCCTCAAACATTTCATTCCCAATACAGTCAACGTTTTAAACCCACGCCTCACTTATGTATGACACCGTCGGGAATACTATAAACTTCAAACATGCTACTCTTCGTCCTTCCAAATAATAATCCCTCTTTCCACACATTCCTCAATGCCTCCTCACGCACCCTATGACTCTCTTCAACTCCTATGTTTCCATTCCCTGCCATATCCACTCCCAGGTATCTAAAACACTTTACTTTCTCCAAGTGCTCTCCATTTCAAACTCATAATCCAAATAACCAGTCTTTCCTGCTGAAGCTAATGCCCTTGCTTTAATTCACATTTATTTTCAACGTTCTCCTTGCACACACTGTCCCAAACACGAGTGTAAAACTCTCCTCACAGAACAAAAATAGTAATCTCAAATAGTAATCACACACACACACACACACACACACAAAGTCTTACCGGTCCTGGAACGTTATGGATTATCCAGTAATATCCAGATGTGTCACCCGGGGCAGCGGCGCCAGGACGGAGCCACCAGCACCACAGCGCCATCAGCATCGCCCTTGTCTTGACGCTGGTGGCCGACCAGCCAGAAACTGACTCACATAAAACCCTTACGAGAGTTTTACTGAGGAGGTTTTCCCCGAGTGAGTCTCTTTCAAGGGATATTTTTTTCTTTATGTTTGCTGAGATGACACTGTACAATTGAAGCCATAATCGAGGCCATCTCATTAACGATATATATATATATATATATATATGTATATATATATATATATATATATATATATATATATATATATATATATATATA
>JAYMFT010137665.1:0-12897 GCA_038088735.1 Panulirus argus
GCTACCTCACTAATGCGGGAAATGGCAAATATGTATGAAAAAAAAAAAAAAAAAAAAAAAAAAATATATATATATATATATATATATTCTGTATTTATGTAGAATACACAATTAAAGTGCTGATGAACTTATGTCATGCAGTGTCCTTGAGCTACACAAAGGTGGAGGCATTCAGGACAATACAGCAAAGTAAAAAGCACAGTACAATCAAGTGGCATTCACTTCATCCAATTTATTTTCTTAGAGTATGCCATATCATTCTGATTAAGTGTTTATGATTACTGGAAAATAATTCACTTCAAATTCATCAACTGTGTCAATATATTCTATAAGAACTTTGACATTTGTTCTGGAAAGCTTATAGTGATTCATCAGTACACACTGGGTACACACCTAACCTAACCTAACCTAACCTTTCAGAGTTAAAAACCTTCAGAGCATGAATGAAATCCTTGCAAATGAATTATGAATTTAGTTTATGTTTTTACCCAAGTGATGTATTTGAAATACTTTAATAAGTCATGCTAAATGTGAGTAAATGGATAGTAGAAAAAGTAGAAATAAATGAAAGGAGAAAGAATTGTTAAAAGAACATGGAAGGAATGGCAGATGCATTTATAGGAAAGAAACAGTCTTTAAAAAAATACAAGCTTGGAGAATGTGTAAGAGTCTACAAAATAATGCATATAAAAATGTTTCCCTTTTCTCACAGTGTCATTTCCATAAGTAACAGACCAAAGTCATGATTACTTTTTTGTAACATATCTACATCATTTTCAATGTATCCTCAAAGAAAAATTTTTAAAAACTTACCCTTTTGCCACAAGGAACTCACATAATGTACATTAGTCTTGTCTAAAGCTTCATTCAGCATAATGAGAGCGAATGAAATGCCAGGAGATGGATTGTAATACTCTTGAGCTTCCCAGTATAGTGTCCCATCTTTTTCCATTCTCCCTGTTGAAAATGTATGCCTTCAAAAATGTAATGTTTATTACATGTTCAGTGAACTACTACAGTTATCAAAACAAAAAACTATACAACATAACTAATATCTGAAAGGGTTATTCTATGGAATCTTCCCTTGGACAGTTAAAGTTTCAAATGCCCAGAGGTATCACTTAAGGCCTTGCATAAGGAAAGAAAAGCTTGTTTCAGTATCTGACTTCCCTACCTCATTTATTCTTTTTAGTATCACTGTAAAAAAAAAAAAAAAAAAAAAAAAAAAAAAAAAAAAAAATTCCATAAAGCCTTTTTAACCCTTTTGCTGCATAATTCAGGTATACCATAACAAATATTTAAATGAACCAACTGCAAAATTTGGATTCACCCCACAGCTACAGAAAAAAAGGTTTCCCTCCACTGCGACATTCAGGAATATCCACGTGTACTTGAAACAACTGCCAAATCTGCATACATGCAGCCATCTGTGTTTTACACTAACACATTGATTTTTATGTGCCTCAGCTAACCATGTACATACATAGTGTTTGTAAAATATATTTTTCAAGAAACTTGTTTATGAGTACTTCACAATTTCTTTAGTATTTTGAATGTAGTGAAGGATTTACTATGAAAAAAAAATAGTGAAAAAAGGGCTTTTGTTTTTCAATGAAAAATTGCCAACTTTTTATATATTGAATATATATAAAGGCAGCTTCTTTATATTGTGGATATTGTTATCTATATATTTTGTAATGATTTTGGCATCTTACTGACAGTTCTGCTTACATTTATACCATTCATTGAAGAAAATTTCTTTTTTTGTTTTCATATAACCATTATTTTTCACTATTTGATACAGGTTTCAAGAAATAAGACTGTCAAATACAGAAATACATCTTCTTTTAATAAAAAAGTAATGCAAAAGATCAAATTCCTACATGTATTTTTTGGTGGATAACTGACATTTTAGGAATTAACAAAGATTGAAAATAATTATGTAAATATGGTAACTTTTTGGCAGGTAACAGAAGCCATCCAATAGTGATTTGTCTAATGTTATGCCCAAATAGGGTACGTGACTTTCCATTACATACCATAATGGAATTAACATTATTCAAACTGTTGCTTTGAAGCAAACAAAATGGACACATTTTTACCTAAATACAATAACAATATATTTTCTTAATGATTCACGAACTGACTCCATTTCTGCACTCTAGGTGTCCTCTTTTACCGATTATTCTTTCCTGACACCATCAGAGCCAATTCGTCTTTGTAGAGCAGACATTTGCACTTCAATGTTGTCATCTTGACTTTCACATATACCAGAAACAGAGTCAGAGTAAGTCCAGGCATGGCACTTTGAGGAACTCCATATGTTATGCCTTTTGCTCAGTGAACCATCAATATCTACAACATGGGTCCTACCAGTTAAATACAACTGAAACCAAAGTGCAGAATTTTCTTGAAGACCATTTCATTCTAATCCACACTATGAGATATCAAGCTTTACTGTATTCAAAGCTTTTCATGGATTTAACATACCATAACCATATAATTACCTTTATTACATTCAAGTGCAATATAACCTGAAAGATGTATCAAATGTATTAGTGGAGTATAACATTCTAAAATCCAGACTGAAATTCATGCAAATGACTATGTTATGCAAGACACATCTAACTGGTTAATAAAATGGGAACCTGGCATAAGCGGGGGTGGGTGTGTGTGTGTTCATACATACACATATATACAAGGTTAAAACACAGGTCAACACAAACATAAAACTCTCTCCCTATAACACAAACAGTAACCACATGATACATCTGAACACTTCTGAGATGCTATGAGGAGATGACACAGACCTCTAGTTACTAGCATGTTTTACTTATTTTTTTTTTATAAAAGCACATCCTTAGACATATCAGATCACGTATGTTACTAGTAATAAATGGTAAATCTATAACATTAACAAGAGAAGAGGCAGTTATCAGAGAATTATCCTTTTTTAATGTAGTTTAAAGGTTGTCTATGGCACTAGCCTTATATACACTCATGCTGCACGAAACTCTGCATATCTGATCATGTGCAGCAGCAGATAAATCAGACATATCTCCAATAGATTTATCATGATATCATTGCTGAATAAAAGTAAGGCCAAAGTAATCAGTAAATGCTGGTAATCTATAAACAAGTGATGAAGCAGCGGTGGTGATGAAATAACTGGTGACTTACTATATTCTGGGGTTGGTAGGTTATTTGTTGATTAATATCAATAGAAAACCAAATACCTAACCAAACTTTTCTTAAATGTACTGCTGCTCTTCTACTACTGAACAGCTTCTACTGATAAGATTCTTATCTATCACGTGATGAATCTGCCAGATCGATGTTCCACTGGTGGGATGAGGATGTGGAGGTTAAAGATATTAGGATGAAGAAGTTAGGATAGATTAAAGGGGGCTGAGTATTGTCCTGGATTTGCTTCTTTCACACACACACACATTGTCCTCTGTGGCCACTTGCCCTGACTGGGGTACAATACGATGGTGCCGGTAACACTAAAGTCCTACCTACATCTACTTTAGTGCACTGCATTAATGACATTAACAATGTGATATGCAGCTGTCTGCACCTGAGCCATTCCACAGGAACAGAATCAAGAGAAGTAAAGGTCATGCGACTAAAGAAGCAGAACATGAGCAGTCCTAGTTTTCTCATCGGCGACCAAGTGAAAGTCACGCAGGCAAATGCAAATTAAGCTCTGGGCTGTCAGTAATATCAGCGTTAAACACTCATTTTACCAACAGAAACGTCCTAATCAGTATGAATACCTTGAGTATGCAGTGTGACAGGGATTCTCAGTCTCCTGAGCAGAAGACAAGGCAGATTAATTCCCCTCGACCAAATTTTGCTGACGAGGAAATATTTGTGTACGTTAGGGTGATCGGGGATCTCTAGATGGCAACATTTATGACGTCACTAGTGACGTCTTTGTTTATCATCGAAGCCGAGGAAGAATCCTGTTATTTGCATATATAATACTTGTTATTGAACGCTCTATGGTCCTTGTATTTTGTAGATATTATATATTTTATCACCATTTAGACCATAAATTCATATATATATAGATCACGGTTTGATTGTATCTAACAGGCAGACGTTACAAATTAGTGACATTTAGTTGCCATACTAACAACATTTTTCTCAAACCATAATATAACAATTATTTATGATAGTGGACAATATATACCCATAATGACTTGTCAACATGATCTAATTCTTCCCGTATCATTGGCGCTGCTGTTGAATGTTTTAAATAGATATATTCATCACGCGGTAAGTGATGGACGTTCTAAATTGCATTAATATGCACACATAATTTAACTTGATTTTCTACATTCTGTTTTGTAGTTCGTTTAATTATTGATAAATCATACGTGACAACAAAATAGTGGATGAGAAAGAATGAGGTCGTCTTCGCTCATTCCCGGCGCTCTCTCACTGTTTGGAAAAGCCTCCCCAAAGAGAATCCATGTCAACTGTAAAGGTAGAATGATGGTTTTATTCAATGAAAAATGAATATGGAAGGGACACTACTTAGAACTCCATTCAGACTCCACTCAAACATTTTTCAGGACACCATCTGATAAAGAGATAACACTGTACAGATAAAGTCACTCATGGCTGATGAACTAAAAGCAAGAATTGCATATGTGGGGACATTAGGCATGTGTCAGTAAAATGCTGTCATATCATGGCTAATGGTATTCATACTAGTACTTTAGAAATTAAGTAGAGGTATCTTAAAGCACGTTTAGTCATTATAGTCTAAACTAAATGCTAATAATTCATCAAAATTTCTTTGTCTCTTTCACATTATGATGTAATATTTCCTTCATTGTTTTGAAAATTAATCAGTCCAATTAAGTTCGAAATATACTACTAAAAGCAATTTAAAGTGATGTTTGGCTTCAGAACTGCGTACTAAAGATGTGTTGTATTCGCCAGCAATTTAATGCGCCCGTACGCCGCTCTATCTTTGTGACCTGAGTAAATTGTTCGCTGGTTCGAAAACAGTACCGGAAGGAAGTGTATACGGGCTTTAGGTAAATTTTTGTCTATTTTTGCGTTGTATCTAGCTTGTCACGGGCAAGAATACGCTACAAAACCTGGTAACTTAGAATAGATTGTTATGAGGGTAGTTTTGATATAGTCAGCCACCCTTACTTCTTCATGGGATTGAACGGAAGTTCATCAACACGTAAATTCCGCTTGGAGTGGTTATCAGTGAGGAAGACGCACAGCGTTATTTGGAGCATTTTCTTTTTATGGTGACATGATAGATAACCAACAGGGTCTCTTATCACTTGGTTTATTACAATACCTTCTCCTTCGGCACTGCGTGGTTGCTGTGCTGTATTCGATTTAGTTAATGACAGATCGAAATTTGCGTTATTCATAGGTAATAACGATATGTGATTTTTCATATTTGAGGGAGATTCGTATGATTTCATCCGTGAATTCACTTAATATATAGATGTGTAAGCATAATAATAGCATTCTGTCCACAGTTATACAATCTCTCCTTGTCATAAATATCGCTTGACAGCACTAAACTCACACAGCTCATTCTTTGTAAATCTGTATTTTCCTTTGGTGAGCAATATGAGCTAGCCCTACCTTTTAGCAAAATGGTAAGAGCAATAGATAGAATTAGTAGGTAGGAACATATAGGCAGGAGCTTTAGGTAGAAGTAGCAGGTAGGAATATTAGGCAGGAGCATTAAGTAGACATAATCAGTAGGAATCCTTTGCAGACACTGCAGTAGGGTTGCCCTCTGCCAGTGGCCCGTTAAGGGTGAGGCACTGAAGGCTAAGAAGCTTTATGGAGATGCCATTGCTGTGGCCACCCCCTTGAGGGAGTTCCAGTTGGGAACAGGTGTCAGAGATATAGATAGATAGACAGACATTAGATTTTTTGTTTTCTTGCACTGACGGCCACCTAGATGGATATACAAGTGAAATTTTGCAAGAAATACAAACTTTGGGACTAGGAGACAAGTAGTACCATGTTTTGGAGTGATGAGTTGACATTTATCGTGACTAGAAACACCATAGAGAGGGTGTACAGGTCACTACTTGGACCCACACATCCCACAGTGTACAGGAACGACTGTAGAACACCCTGCTGCCCTTATGGTTTAGGACTGTTTCAACTACTACGGTGCTAGTGATTTGGTAGCCTTACCCATGAATGTCAAAGTGAATCATTTTGTGTACTTACATATTGACTATTTACCTGATTCATTGCACATGCAAAAATATTTATGTGGGATTGGGCTTCCTGCCACACTGGTAGGTCTGCTACACAGTGGCCGAATGATAGTGAGGTGAATTATTTCAAGGACTGGCCAGGAAACAGCCTTGATTTAAACCTAAACTTGTGTTCCATTGTGAAGCAACGACTATGTGATATCTGCACCAAAGTTTAAGGTGGCAGTTCAATAACTGTGGGGCTGTTTTTCCCCAGAACTACTCAAGGACCTTGCTGACAATGTTCCCAACAACCTACAGGACTGCATCAAGAGGAATGGGAATGTAACAAAGTATGAATATGTTGTTAAGTGCTAATTACATTTTATTAGGCCACTTAAACATAAAAAGATTTCTTTTTTTAGCTAGCAACTAACTTTTGGTGCAGACTGTAGGTGTCCTCATTCTCTTTAACAAAAATGTAAGTGTTTTTGCATCACTTTTAGGTTTTATATTGTAAAGTACAGAGGTGTTCTGTGACCCTATAAACCTTGTGCAAAGGTTTTGCAGAGGCCACTTAGATTTAGAATATTACTTTTATATTTATGTGATGCACAGATTAGTGAGTAAAGGATGGTTTGAGTAGGAATTATACAGTAATGTTTGTGTATCTCAGTTTTTCAGAAAATGATTGGAATCATAATGATAGTGTACCAGTATGTATTGCTGGCATGTGACTTTGTGCATCTGATTCTACGTTCAGCATTAATCGTATTGAAAGCAGCATGGCACATAATATCTCCTTTGCCACTCAAGCCCATTAATGGAGAAATTATTTTGGTAAGAGAAATTTTTGATATTGTATTTTAAAATTCAGATCTGTCTGTTAGAAATTTATCATTTCCAGCCATACTTTAGGATGGCACAGCTCCTTGCATCCTTTTTCACATTCCTGTAGATTTTTCTATCAATAAATTTTTCTTTTATCCATTCCTTCATCTTTTCCTTCCCCTTTGTCTTCTGTGTTTGCTCACACTCTTTTCAGGCACTTATAAATATTTCCTCAAGATGAGGTTTAGCCAGTAATGTGACTGCTTCTTTGTCAAAGCTGGTTTAACTGGCCATGAGAAGACATACAAGAACATTTGCCAAAAATCGAGTTAAGATTTACAGCAGTTGCAGGAGCAGACTGCACTCCACCTTACTGGCTCACCATATTAATGAATCTTGACACCAAACTCAGCACAGCTTTGTAACTTGGCTGTGTGTCATTTGAGAATGAATCTGTATCAAGTGCAAGAATGTCATAGCATTTGCTTATGGTGTCTTGGATTACAAAGGTTTTGTCATTGTGCTGTTGCAAGGATGATGATACCTGTTTGCATACTATGATTTATGATTATGATTTATAGTTATCCAGGTTCTCTCCCAAGTGATCTTGTTTCTTAAGTGTAGGATATAAACAAAAAGACCTCCTATGACATGGAAATAGTGTGGAAGAGTACTGGAGGGAGAGAAATGGGGGAGGAATGTGTGGATTAGTGTATGCAAGGGAAGCACATAAGGACAGGGATAAGTGGAGACTGTTTTCCCGTGGCCCCCCCTTTGATGGGAGTTCCCAGAGGGAACAGGAGTCAGAGATATAGATAGACATATAGTGTAAAATTTTTGATTTACAAAATTATTTTCAGATAACTGGAACAGGTCATGGAATTGGGCGTGAATTGGGACTTCAGTTTGCGCGGTTGGGAGCTAAAGTTGTGTGTGTAGATATTGATGAGGTAAGATGTCCTACCCTGTACTCTGCGGTTATCTTTGCATTTCCAGTAATTCATTTCCTCTGTACATTGTTTGGAATGCTTGCAAAATTTGCCTTAAACACCACTGCATTTGGACATTTCAGTACTAATTCTTCTTTCAGCAGTATCTTTTACTTTCAGTCTGTATTTTTTCCCTCATTTAACTTTATCTGTTATGATTTGGCCTTTATTTGAATAATGTAATTTTTTCAGTTTTAAATTGACTAATTATATTGATTTTTATTTGCCTTCTTGGGACTAATGTAATGTAACATTTACATGCCATTCTCAAAATTTGTACATCATGAATATTAGATTCATCTAAACAACTTTATCAAATCACATATGCCTATGACTTTACTTTCCTGTTCCCATTGCTGCTAAATTTTATGAGGTTTTGGATCAAATTTGGTTTGGTTACTCACTTCATTTATCCTGAAATTTATACTGCACTCTGATTGATCTTGATGAGAATACTAATTTCAGTGATCCACAGTACAAGATTAAAGGTGAAACCAGATCCAGACTTTAATTGCAAATGTAGTTTCTGCTTTGAGGTTTCGTTGTGTTGAATTTTGATGAAATGTGGTATATATTAATTTTTCAACCTCGGCACAGATTCAGAAATGGGGTAAACTGCAGATCTACCTGTGTTCTCAAATGGACATCCCAGGTTTCAGGTTCTAGCTTGAGCTTTGCTGAATTATTTGGTCGTAGCTTCAGTCTGAGTTCATAAATATTTTTTTCATAAGCTGTAGGTACAGGGAAATGCTTAATTTTGGTTCAGTATAAGTGAAGTTCATATTGATTTACTTTTTTACATATTTCCCATACTACTTTGTCTTTATATGGGATGTCTAATCTTAATTTATGTATTTACACCAGGTAACTAACAAAAAAACAGTAGGAGACATCTGCCGCGAGGGTGGGGCTGCATGGGGTTATAAGTGTGATGTTAGAAGTAAGGAAGAGGTACATGCAGTATCCTGCAAGGTATGTGTGCTATAATGTCTGTAGTATATCCTTGGCTCTGCTCTTTTTGTATAAAAGTATGTCAAATGTTGCCTTCTAATTATCTTGGTTTATCAGGTATGACATTTTGCGAATTATTTTACAAGGTACTTTAATCTGTAGTAATATCACACAAGGTATCTGGTTAGTCTTTGAGATATCCTGTGAAATAAAGTGTTTTATTTTAGGTTACATTTTTACATGGAATGAGAAATACTTCAGTAATTTTTTATGGATTTTTGACATATGAAAGAACTTCTTGTTTATTTTTTACTTGACTGTTGCCTGTAGTCTGCCTGATGTAATAAAGTTATATGCACCTCCCTTTTTCCATTAGAGAGTCAAGTTCCAGTTCTAGTCATATGTGCTGATTCTTGGAGAATATGGAATGCTTAGTTGCTACGGATACATGTTGTCGTACTGTGTGCCATATTATCATAAAATATTGACCAAATTTTTTGTTCCGTTGATTATTATTCATAAAATTGAGATTGAGGCTCAAACATATATCAAGTGAAATTTTTCTGTATAGAATTTGCTGCCTTTGGAAGGAAAGAAGTGATGAATATATACATGCGATAAAGAAGTATAATTTACCGTCCATTATTACAGTTTAAGAAATTTCTTGTATTTCATGCACTGCTGCTTATTAATGACTTCATTGCAGATTCGTGAGGAAGTTGGAGAGGTAACCATGCTTGTGAATAATGCTGGTATCATGCCATGCAAGGCCTTCCTGAAACACACCCCTGAGGAAATACTGAACATTTTTAGAGTTAATGTCTTTGCTCACATTTGGGTAAGAACTAAAGAACATCTTTTGTAAGATCGCATAAGTTTACTAAATGCAGATATATGTTTATATTTTCTACCAGTGACCTATCTCGATTAGAAATGAACACATTATAATGAGAAAATGTCCTACATAGCAGTTTCTGTAATTATTTGGGATACTTCATCAGACTACACTGTTTGTATCATATACACTGTTT
Source organism: Panulirus argus (assembly GCA_038088735.1). Classification (NCBI taxonomy): domain Eukaryota; kingdom Metazoa; phylum Arthropoda; class Malacostraca; order Decapoda; family Palinuridae; genus Panulirus; species Panulirus argus. Next base: position 10,003 of record JAYMFT010137665.1, read on the forward strand.
TTTTGCAATTACTGAAGTTGAATTCTTGGCATTTATTATCTAATATTTGCTTTTTTTACATGATCACATATTCAGGTATCAAAGATCCATGAGTAGTCGTGGGAACAGTTGTAGTTCATTGCAAAGCATATTATGAATAAGCTTGAAGAAGTTGCTTTCTCCCTCCTCTACTTTCCAGTCTTTCCTTTTACTTGTTTTCCTTTTTTTCTCCATATCCACTTTCCCTTTGTTATTTGTAATATATGTTTGCCTTTTTCATTCTGTATTGGTTTGTCCTTTTCCTTTTCTAATGAATACATAAGCAAATTTAGCGCTCGCATCATTGTCCTGGGAGACCTCATTGGATTCCATTGTACTAACTGTCAGATATCAAGATTTGGTTTGATGAATTACTTTTCCAACTTTTACCATAGGTTTTTAAGGAAAGGGTATTACTGTAGCTTATTTCTGTATCTAGGAAATGCTATTTTAATGTTGTTTAAAAGATTGTAATGGACTTACTGATATAATCATATTTTGAGATTTTTTTTTTTTTTTTTTTTTTTTTTTTTTTTTCACCTCATTTGATGAAAATACTCTTTTGGTTGACAGTTTTGTAAGTTTCTGATAAATCTCTGGTCTATTACTTTGGGGGATGGTTAGTAAAGTAAAAAAGATAATAAAAGTTTCCTTAGTTATTGTTGAAGGATATTTGGTATATGTAGCTATAAAGTGAACATTAACAACCTCTGTTTAATTATTTTTAGTAGAGGTATAAAATTATTATATCTTTTCTTCATAAGTTATTTCAGATTCAGTAAGACTTGCTTTCAGCTTTTCGCAAAGTTTGGTGTTTCAGAAATATGAAAAAGGCCAATTTATTCCGTGCAAAAGTGAAACAAAGTTGTTTTTTGTTGGTATTAACCTTTCTCCTCCCCATAAGGATAATGGCAGGAGGTAGTAGGTATGCTTGTGCAGAAGCAGACTTGAATAATTCATTTGTAAGGGAAAGTTTCCCTTAAGAAAACTTTAGTAAATGTAAGGAAGATCAGGGAGTTAAAAGAAAAGATTAACTAAAATTGCCTGTTGGAACAATATGCATTATGGATGAATGTGTAATAATATGAAAAAATAAGATTTGTTTGGGAGAGACGGAACATACACCTGCTTGCACAAAGAAAGAAAATCCAATTTGGTCTGAAATTTATGAAATAAATTACTTATTCAAATATCAAAGAAGTCTAGAGGTTAGGTTAGAATTATATCTGTTTTCTAAAAATTTATGTGTTAAAATGATTTAAAAGTGACATGTATTATTTCTAATTGCAGACCCTTCAAGAATGGTTGCCATCTTTTATTGCCACTGGCCATGGCCATGTCATTGCAATATCATCTATAGCTGGCTTTATTGCAACTTCTAATCTTGTTCCATATTGTTCTTCAAAGCATGCCGTAAAGGGTAAGAACTGAAAATCTTTCCTTGGATGATGTTTCAAGCAAATTTACATATTTGTGATGTCTTTCTTGAATTATCCTGGGAAATAGGGGATAAAGCATGCCACTCATGTATCTCCTGAATTTAAAATGTCATTTTGTTAGAGCACTTTGTGTGTGTATATATTTATTTTACCTAATCGCTGTTTCCTGCATTAGTGAGGTAGCGCCAGGAAATGGACGAAGAAAGATCCATCCACTCACATACACACATCTATGCACAATACAGACATATACATATGACAGCTGGAGACAGTGTGAGTGAATGTGGCCATTTCGTCTGTCTCCTGGCACTACCTCACTGGCGCGGGGGTTAGCGATGCTAATTCCCGTGGAGCAGGGTGGCATCAGGAGTGGATGGGGCGAACAAGTGTGAATATGTACATGTGTATATGCGTGTGTATGTATGTATATATGTATATGTTGGTATATATATATATATATATATATATGTACTCTGCATATATGAGCTATATGTGCATGTATGTATATATGTGTGTATGTGGGGGGATGGGTCTTTCTTCGTCTGTTTCCTGGTGCTACCTCACTGACGCGGGAAACAGCGATCAAGTATAATAATAATAACAACAATATTAATAATAATAATATATATATATATATATATATATATATATATATATATATATATAATCCCTGGGGATGGGGAGAAACAATACTTCCCACGTATTCCCTGTGTGTTGAAGAAGGTGACTAAAAGGGGTAGGAGCAGGGGACTGGAAATCCTCCCCTCCTGATTTACTTTTCCAAAAGAAGGAATAGAGAAGGGAGCCAAGTGAGGATTTTTTTTTCTCTAAGGCTTAGTCATCTGGTCTTTATGCTACCTTGCTAATGCAGGAAATGGCAAAAATGTATAAAAAATATTTATATCATTTTTTCACACATGCTCACCAATTCCTGCATGAGTGAGTTAGCATCAAGAACAGATAAAAGAGCCTTATGGGGTAAAATCCTCACTTGGCTCTGTGCTCTGTGTGTGCATGGTAGCGATGTCAGTGGCTTACATCACTACCAAAGACAATGTTAACACAAGGTCTGGGTTCATCTGCTGGTCATGTCAGGCAGCAGGACAAGTGATCCAATCAGACAGTGACACACCAAAGCATCCGACTGGGTGACCATCACTTGCTGGGGAACACAGTCCCGCTAAATACTGGAATCAGTATCTCCTGGGGATGATTGTTGAACGGTCGAAACGTTGAGGCATGTTTCAGCTCTAACCCATTTGTTTCCATACCATGCTGTTATCTCATTATGAATATGCAAATATTCCAAAACTCTGAAAAAATCCAAAATCTGAAACCCTTCTGGTCCTAGGCATTTCAGATATGGAATACTCAGTCCTCTGTTCTTGACACTGCCTCGCTAAAGCTTGAAATGGCAAATATGTATGGAGAAAAAAAA
>JAYMFT010137676.1:0-12897 GCA_038088735.1 Panulirus argus
ATATATATATATATATATATATATATATATATATATATATATATATATATATATATATATATATATATATTAAGACACCTTTAGAATTGATTTAAAAAGTTGCTTTTACAGCATGAGAGCATTTGCTTACTTACGAATTACATACAACGAGATTTTTGTCAAACGGTAGGGCGGCCGGGGCGTAGCGCTCAGTGCAGGAAAATCCAGCGTTCCATAGAACGTTGCTTGTAAATTCCTTATTGTCAAGCGTTATGTGTGAGATGAAGGGAGTGTTGTATGTGTGGGCTAAATGTCAGCGGTCCATGTGTGGGTGAGGCAGAGAGAAAAGACATCCATCTGGGTCAAAGGAGTCGTCTTTTCTTTTTTTCTGCTTCACCTACATGGTGGTTGATGAATGGAGTAAACTGAGTAATGAAACTGTGAATAAGGACATTATGCAAGAGTCCATAAAGTTGTATAATAGCAGAGAAAGTTCAAGTGATGGGGCCTCTCCAGTGTTAAACTTCCTCCCCGTATAGTGCAAATAGGTAAACAAATGGTTCACAGGTCCTCAGTATCTAACAGCTATTTTTATACAAATTTCACGCACCATCTGATGCCTGACTTCAAAATTGTCTTTAATAGAGGCGTTTCCATCTCTTGATCGTATAAGCAGTACGCTATATCATGAGAGTGCGGCGTGTTTGCGAATAGGAAGAGAAGAGGATGAACGGAATCATGTAGGGGTTGATCTCCGGCAGGGGTGTGTGTGATGTTATGTCGTCATGGCTTTTTAACTTGTTTATGGATGAGGTGGTGAGGGAGACGAATGTAAGGGTCTTAGAGACAGAGTGTACCAGGTCTGCAGTCTATTGGGGTTGGGGTGGGATGGGGAGTCCTGGAGTTGAGTCGGTTGTTGTTTGCTGATGACACGGCACTGGTGGCAGATTCGAGTGGGAAACTGCAGAAGCTGGTTTTTGAGTTGAAGAAGTTGTATGAAAGGAAAAAGTTGAGTGTAAATTTGGAAAAAAAGATACTGTCAGTGGGCTGAACCAGGGTAGGAGAGTCCTAGTTTTGGTGCATTATACATGAAAGTTAAAGTGCGGATGTGCGCGAATGAGGCCGTTCCCGTCTGTTCCTACTCTTCCTCGCTATCGTGTGAAACGGCAAATATATATGTATGCGATCCGTATGACATCTGAAATATATGAAACATAGGCTTTTCCTGTTTCCATTGTATGAAGATTTATCTTTAAAGACTGCTTGCCTCTTCATCTGACCTGTTTTTGAGATAACTCTAAGAAGACCTAGAGAAATTATTTGCTAAGGGGTTCCGCTGGGAGCATCTTGCCTTTGCAGAAAAAGTTACCCCCTTACAAGAACAAAATCACTACCCCAAACCTCCCATATGACAAGCTTTTCTCACTAATGTACTCCTTTCCTGAGACGCATTTCTGTACCTTTATTTTTCTTGATATTTTTTTTTTCAATGCTGTTTAGATAATTATAATCACAAATCGTCGTCTCTGCTGACACGAGCAGAGGGAGAGAAATGAAAGAAATTATGCATTCCCGAAATTCGTGAGTGGAATTCTTCTTCGACAACTTCGCTCCATCCATTTCCATCCTTTAGCCATCGAGGAGCGGTGTGGCCCCAGCCTGGAGATTAGTCCTGGGCTCCCACGGGTTCTTGCCAGCCTTCTTCTTTCCCCCCCTCCCTCCTCCTGCGGTCTGCCTGATTTGTTGTGCTCTCGTGAGGACATTGTCCCGAAAGAATGGAAGCGGACCTGATGTTGTTGCCGTGGCGTAAAGAAAATATTTAAGTGAAAGATTGAAAGTGGGTTTGTTTGATTTCCTTTGCTGTGTGGTCTACAGCACACGTCACCGGATAGATAGAAGTGGACCACGTCGTTACGTTTCTGTGTTGTAAGGACGTCCCTACGGAGGGAGTGAGTGAGTGTGTGTGTGTGTGTGTGTGTGTGTAGGGGGGTGGGGGGTCGGTATGATAACATCCTCACGTCGTCAGTGTTGACCCTGGTCCTCCTTCACGTCCTGTACGCCACCCCTGAGGTGGCCCTGAAGGGACACAGCCCTTTTACTCAGGGATAAGGGAAGTCTTTTTTATCAGGGGTTTTAAGCCTGTTCTGAGGGATGGCAGGCTTTCGAAATGTAAGGCCCAACTGGTAAGTCAATGATAAACATATCAATAAATGAATTGATGAAAATGTGATATTAACTGAAAGGCGTTTTTAGTTTCCGTGCACTTGGAATATTTCCAGAAGATATTCAAAGGAACTTGGATGTGCTTACAAGGCAGTTCGCTTTTTTTCGGGAAACTAATTAAGGTCTGAGAAGAAAAATGAGGGAAATTTGAAATGTTAAAGAAAACATGGATTTTGGGCAGTGTCATGTAAATTCAATTTTTTGTCTAAATGAAATTTACATGCCAAGCAAATTTATTGTATACACAGGGAAGTCCACGTCGTTTAAGGCTTGGTAAACCAGTGTATTTGTCAACCTCATTCTTTCACTGGTTCATTCAAGCCTGAGCTGCTACATTGTGATTGGTCATATATTTATTCAGTGATCACACGATGGCATTCGCCCCGGAACGGGCTGGCATGAGTTATGTTGCCATCAAATGGTGTATCATTTTATGCCTGCATTTTAAATGCTTAAGACCAATTGTTATGTTACTGATATAAAAAAAATATATATATTATTCACCTGCAGTGAACATTAACCACTAAAGTAATGAACATGTAAATTTTCTATATAGAAAAGTACCAGATAGGACGAGGCGAAGTTTCGTTACCTTATTCGTTTGTGGGATAAAAAGAAGCGGAAATCATCAGGAGACAAAATTTAGTAAAAGTAAGGGAAAAAACGAGGATTTTCTAAAACCTGAAGTGGAAGCGCTGGTGTCCTTGATCAGAGCTGGTGGTGGTGGTGGGTGGCCTTACCCTTCGCACATGCTGTGGCCGTTGGTTCACTGGCCAGGTCTCCTTGTCTGCTGTTCTCTGGGTCAGGGAATCACAAGAGTGGGTCAGGCGGCGCGGGCGAAGTGTAGTCCGGCCCGGCGCCATCTGTTACCGCCACGGCCGTTACCGTACCGCACTGCTGCTGCTGGATCTGTGCCTCTCTCTCTCTCTCTCTCTCTCTCTCTCCGATCATTTTCCATGGCTTCTACAAATATCGCTGCAGTGTGTGCAGTCAGTCGTTTAATGCCGGGGTAATTTCATTTATTTTCAAATGCTGTTTTGTTGATTGCAATTTGTTCTTGGGAGAGCAAATGAACGGACCTGATTAATGATGTAAGGGCCTCAGACGACAGAAGAGTGTTCACCTGAGTTGGGCGTGAGTAGACGTCTTGTAACTGTTGATAGATGAGAGAAACGTCAACAAGTGCTGGCGAAATTTAAGAAGTCAAGTCCCCACCAGCAAGTCCTGCACCGGTAACTTTTCTGATAAATGAAGAGTGTATGTTGTGTCGTAATTCTTTCGTTCTTTTTAACAAAATGTGTTGGACCTGAGCAGGAGTGTGTGTTTGTATGTGTGCATTTAACCAGTGTTGGTTTAAGTTCATGCGGGAGTGTTATGATGTTGAGGAAGGGCATGGAAAACTGCGCTGAAATAAGTAATTTACAGCGAGGGTGGAAGCCGTTCCCCAGAATGTATGCTCTCTAAACGTTTTCCCCGGAGGCAATATGCGGCCTAACTCTGAGGTTTAGAAAAGGTAAGGTGCTTTTAACACAGGCCGGGATCACAGGGGGTTTAGCAGGAGGAAATGTCTGGGGTGTGAGAGAGGCAGTGGGTTGGGGCTGGTGAAACGGGGGTTGGTTCTCTCTCTCTCTCTCTCTCTCTCTCTCTCTCTAGGTTAGCTAGTAGGTGGTAGTCAGCCATCGATAATACCCGCTTGGGTATCTGCAAGGTTTGGGGCATCTGTGCCAGTGAGCCGGGACTTCATTGGATGCCTACTGTCACTCCTTTGGCCCAAGTACCTGAGTTTTCTTTCTGCCTCGCCTCACCCGTGGGTTGCTTGCTTTCAGCTCACAAACACGCAATCTCTCAATCTCACACATAACACTTGGTAACACGTAGCTCACACGACTCATTCTTCGGTCCGTGTATCTGTGTAACTATTCTAAGTAGTGTTAAGGCCTGCCCACCTCGCTTGGACCTTGGGTCTGTGTATCTGTTTATATTTTCCAGCCATGAGCGCTACACGCTGGCACCTGCCATTTAAGCAAAATTTTGTTGCAATTACTCGTAAGTCAGTAGTCCTTCTCTGTATTTCGTTACGCCCTAATGCTGTCATGGCAAAATCTGGTCGTATAAACGCGGGGGTAAGAACCTCATGTGTCCTCATGTCAGCGGATAGCAAACCACACGACATACACACACGCACACACACACACACACACACACCGACCAGCCATCAAAAAGTTAAACATCATCACACTTCGGAGGCGTCATCACACGTCGGGGGGGGGGGGAGTGACTCAAGAGGGGCGTCTGATCCCCTGATATACACTAGACGCTATTCTGCTGCAGGTGAAGTCCGGCATCAACCAGGGCGACTGGTGAGGACGCTCGACCAAGGCCCGCAGCCCGTCCCGCCCCGTGATGGAGTGCAACGCGACACAGACCTGTCGAGAGCACTCGGGATCTGGGACGATTAATGGAATATCGTAAGTCAGCAGAAACATTATTGCGACAGAAAAGAAGAGAAAAAAACGAATATGAAAGGACTTTACGATCTTGCCCGCTAAGGTGTCTGGAAATCAGAAATGAGAGTGAGTGTGTTAGAGCTGATAACCAGGGTTTGCGGTACTTGTGGAGAGGAGGAGACTCCGGAGGTACTCGGATACCGTCTTGTGTCCTGGGATTAATCACTCTGACGGCTCGGTTCTCTAGCGGCAGCACGGGCAGCAGCGGCGGCAACGCTTTGTCTTTTGTCTCGCGCGAGTCGACGTGTGCCAGGGTTGAGAGACAGTCTCCTTCCAAAGGCGGGAGCGAGGCTCGTGCATGACGGCCGCCGTGTGAGACAACTCGCCGCCTCATGATCGAAGCCCCTGACGCGGACCGAAGCAGCAACACACGGGATGGCGAGGATTATCCTTGAGCAGGAACAGATTCGATGATAAAGCAGGTTGGATGAGTGTGGACAGTTTGTAAGGCATGTAAGCTGGAGGGATGATTCAATTAATGAAGGGATGAATTTTGATGAATGTTGATAGAATCCGAAAGGTTGTAATAGAGTTGTTGGAAGCTGATGAATTTTGATGGATCTAATATTGTAGGAAATGTTTCTTGATAGTTATAGTCTTGTGCCAGAATATCATTTTGGCTTCTGCTTCCGGGAAATGGCTGCTTATGTGCCCCCGCTATTAAATTCACCGTGCAGTAACCAGCTGGTTACTGCTTTGCATAATTACTGAGGGGGATGGGGGAGGGGAGGGGCTGCTGAAACATAAGATTGGGCCGTTGTGACGTTTGTTTCTTTCCCTACACCGCTAAGTTTTGGAACTTATTTACCTACTCGTATCTTTCCGTACACGTACAACCTAGCCCTTTTTTTTCAAGAGACGGACCCTCTGCTTCCTCTAAAGCTGTGAGAGCATTTTTCCTCTTGTTTTATTACGTTTCTTTCTCACTGACCCTTTTCAGATTGCAGTTAAGGCCTGGCCTCGTTGAAGGCTTCTATCCTAGGTAGGAGTCGTTCACTCAGAAAAATTCACAATTTCGATATTGTGATTTAGCTGTATGATAACTGCATGGAGACATACACATTTTTATATCACGGCTCTCACTGTTGCTCAAGAAAAACATGCCCTTATCACATCTGTCATCACTGTTGTGTATTGATTTACTTAGTAACTCACTCATAGCGTTATCAGAAACTCGAACAATATTTTCAATCACTCTAACTTCAAAATACATCAGTGTGTGAGCGCGGTGACCCCTAACTCCTCCTGTAAACACCATTAACAACTTGTATTGCCTTAACTCAGTGTAGAAAAAAAGAAGTATTTCTTGTCAGGATTCTTTGGCTAAGAGGAGACGCCCTATTGTCGGGAAAATCGATAAATTTGAAAAGTTTTTCCATCGTGGCGGTGCGTCAACAAGCGTGGCTGGAGAGCTCGGGAAGCGGGGCTGGGAGAGCCACTCTCACAATTGGATTATCCCACACAAGGCTCCTCTCACTTACGTCTGCCCTCTTACTGGTTGTTTGAGGTGCGGCCCGAGGGAGGGACAGAGAGAGAGAGAGAGAGAGAGAGAGGGGTGGTTGTGGTGCTCTGCCTCCTTCGGCAGGTGGTGCCATTGTTATAGGGCTGTGGTGACTTGCCTGGGGTCTGGGTGTGTGGTGGTCTGTGCTGTGAGTCTGTTGTGTGTGTGTGGCAGGTCTTTCGTGTGCAGGGGATGTGTGTGTGTGTGTGTGTGTGTTTGTGTGAGGGTGTGTGGCAGGTTCGTTTGTGTTTGTGTGGTTTGTTACGTCTGGTAAGTACGTTTGGTGGCAGGTGTGTCGTGTATGGGAGTTCCGTTGTGTCTGTTAGGTCTCTATTGTGTCTGCAGTGGTGAGTCTGCCCTTTGTTGCAGGTTTCTTGTGTCTGGTTCTGTTGATATATTCCCGTTAGGTGTGTAACTCTGGATATGGATTAGGTATTGAGTATGTCCATAGATGAGGAGTCGGATTCTGCCATAGTATTAGTAGAGGAGTACTTGAACGGACTGAGAGCTGCCGAACTGGAAAAAGAACTGAGAACATACGTCAGCGAAGCCTTTAAAAGGTTGAGCGAGGGTATAAGCGGTTGGTGTCATCAAGGGACTGCTGCTATAGCTAGGTCGATGTCGGTGACATGTCTGGAGACACTGAATCATACCTGAAGGTGTTCTTTGATGTTGCTGAGCTCATGAGTGAAGGACGATAGAGGACGCAGCATGTCGCAAAGTGACCGCGAGATAGAGGGCAAGTGGTCAAACTTAATGTCAGTGATATTCAGGTCTGTGGAAGAAGAACGACAGAGGAGAAAGTTGAGAACAGGACGACATTTTGATTGACATGTTGAGGGAAGAAGTTACATGAATCAAACCTGTGAGGAGGACCTTGGAGCTGATATTAGACCGAACATACCAACGGGAAATCAAACTAGAAAGGTAACGAGAGAAGAAATTGTGTTATCTTGGCCTCCATCAAGATTGCCTTCAAGGATGTGGACAACGAGATGCTGCAGACGATATTCACATCGGGGGCCTTGAAGAATCACATTGAACTATTCATCCGAGTTCGACTCAGCATTTCGACTGGTGCCGGAACTGGTGTTAGTACGGTGAGGGAAGGGACGTCCCCAGACCACTTATAACGCCGAAGGAACGGAGGATAAAGAGGAACCGAGAAGCCAGTGTACGCCAGTTAGTTCCTCGCCGTAGGAACCCAGAGGGCATGGCAGGAAACCTGGCAAGGAGATAAAGAAGAAGGTCCGGAAGGATGTATGTGGAAACACATCCGGAGCGGGAGGGTACTGAGCATGTGGAACGGGCTTGCCAGACGAGAAGGAAGTGAGAGGGGCGCATCCGGAGACTCACATGTCTGTATGGCAGACATGTGAGGTTAGGAGGTTTAGCCCCGAACCCCAGTTATGTAAAGCTTCCTCCTCATGTACGCAAATAGGTACTTGCACACACACACACGCACACACACACACACAAATAAATACACAAACAGATCACATACACAAGTGTATACGCACGCACGTACTCACATATCCACAAAAACACACTTATATATATACACACACACATGCATTTACCATTGTGATAAGATTCTTTTACACGATCTCTCTCTCTCTCTCTCTCTCTCTCTCCTGGACATGACCTGCATACGTATAGACGACAGCAGACGACTGTGGTGCGCCTCTCTCGGGGGAACCATCGGGCACTGGCATCATCAATATCAACAGGCCTGGGAGCCCTGGGGTTGAGCTGGGAAAGTAGAGGCCTCTCTGGACGAGGGACGAATGACGAGTCGTGAGGGACGAGTGATGAAGTATAAGTGACGAGAAACGAGAGACGAGTGGTCACTCCAGGTACAAGCGGTGCATGAATTCAATTCTCTCGTGTGCTTTGATAGGCGTGTCAGCCGTGAATGAAGCATTGGCTGGGGTACAGGCATGAAATATGGACACGCTGGTGTCTGGATACAAAAAGGTATCCCTGGATACACTGGTGCCTGGAAACGTTAACTTAGGGTACAGTGAAGCCTGGAAACAAACGATAAGCTTATATACGGTGGTGCCTTAAAACAAAAGTTGAGCTTAGATGCAGTTGTGCTTTGAAACAGTTGTTAAGCTTAAATACAGAGGAGCCATGAAACAAACGTTAAGCTTAGACCCAGTGGAGCCTTGAAACAAACGTTAAGCTTAGACCCAGTGGAGCCTTGAAACAAACGTTAAGCTTAGATAAAGGGAAACCGTGAAAGTAACGTTAAGCTTAGATACAGTGGGTCTTTGAAACAAACGTTAAGCTTAGATACAGAGGAGCCTTGAAACGAACATTAAGCTTAGATACAGAGGAGCCTTGAAACAAACGTTAAGCTCGGGTACAGCAGAGCCTGGATGCAAACGTTCAGCTTAATTGCAAGCACCCTGGTTGCAAGCGTGTAACGTGAATACACTGTCGACCGTAAATACAGCGGTTCCTGGATGCCAGCGTCGAGTGTCGACCGTGGGTATGGTGATGCCTGGAAACAAGTGCTAGAGGTCTGGATACAGAGGTTCTTAGATACAAGATAACAGGGACAGCCAGGAAGGTTAGCTTGTGTTGCCGGATTCTTGTTTTCTTTGAGTCTTTTTCCGTGACTGTTGTGTTCACAGACCAGTGAGTTTTCCGACTGTTGAGTTCCCTGGCAGTTGAGTTCCCTGGCTATCATGTCCCCTGGCTATTGAATTCTCTGGCTATCATGTTCCTTGACTATCATGTTGCCTGATTATTGAGTTCCTGGCTATCTTGTTCCCTGACTATTGAGTTCCCTGGTTGTCATGTCCCCTGGCTGTTGAGTTCCCTGGCTATCATGTTCCCTGACTGTTGAGTTCCCTGGGTATCATGTCTCTTGGCTATTGAGCTCCCTGGCTATCATGTCCCTTGGCTCTTGAGTTCCCTGACTATCATGTTCCCTGACTATTTCGTTTCGTGCATCACCTACCCATGCCACGTTACCGAGAGCGCATTGTAAGCATGTTAGGTAAAGACCGGCAAGCCTTCAGATAATGAATTTTTTTTTTTCTCGAGTTTTAAAGAATCCATTTCTGTGATCACTGATATAAAGATCGAGTTGAAAGTCCCCCTCGCCAGACCTGAGCACCGGTCTTTGGGAAGCTTGCATTCCCCCCCGTTGGAAGGCTTATATGATTGATGATGTCCTCGGCATTGATCTGCCAGTAGAGGGTACGCTGTCCCAGTGCATCCCTGGTATAAAGCCGGCGGAAGAATGTATCATACAAGGAATTTTGTGATGGGAAAATGTAAAGCCCGTGCGGTCCGGTTTTACACATGAGATTGTGAATCACATTCCTCGAGTCGTTGAAAAAAATGAATAGATTTTAGAAAATTAAACAGAATGGAATGAAGGAAAATTGAAAAAAGAGAGATCAGACGTTAGCGAGGCATGTGTATGAGACAGAGGATGTTTGCTTTGTGTCAAACGAGCTGGTCCAGTGGCCAAGGGACATGGTAGGTCTCTGTGGCCAGCGTTGTTAGGTCTTGGTTGCTGTCGTCTGGTGCTGGGGTCGAGGAGGCTCATCACACTGATGTGGATTTGTTTACCACTTTGAGATTACGAGTGCCAAATGCTTCAATAAGGCAGATACATCCTCTGTCCTGTGGTACAGTGAGCTATACCAGTCCTCTGTGCCCTACGATACAGTAAGCCATACTAGCCCTCTCTACCATACGGTACAGTCTACCATACAATCCCTTTGCACAGTTAGTCATGCCAGGAACACACACACACACACACACACACGCTAGCATCATGTTCGACTATCCCTCTGCACCATTAAGCCTCTACAAAGAACGATCAAAACTTCTTGGGGGAAACGCGAGTTATGACCCCAGTCTGGTGTACTGACCTCTGAACTTTCCGGAAGCCAATCATGATTAACAAGGGAATCGTTTGATGACCAAATGCTATCAGTTCCTTTTCATGGCAGTAATGATAGTTATGAGTGTATTTTGAAATGGATGTGTATATACTGAGACATCAGCTGTATAGTATTCATATTTCTAGGTGTCCAAATGGATGCATATTGTGAGACACTAGCTGTATAGCAGTGATAGACCTGGGCATTCAAGTAGATGTATATAGCAAGACAATAGCTGTACAGAAGTGATAGTTCTACGTATCCAAATCGATGTATATTGCGAGACAGTTGCTGTGTGGCCAAGAAGGAGGAAGGAGGGTAAGTGATTTCTCCCTCGCAGGGAGGGAAAGATGCAAGTCCCTCGGGGTCATCTCCTTCTCCCGTCAACTTTAATCAGAAGACAACTTTCGCTTACATTATTACCCGGGGATATGTGTGTGTTGTCTTGCCCTCTCACACAACGGTATGTATGGCCGTCCGGTCAGTAGTGTGTGTCCATCTGCCCTGTGTTTGTTTCTGGAAGCGTCCTCTCCGTCCGACCTTCTTAATGGCGAGGCGTAAACCCAGTCTTTGTTTTTGTCTGTCAGCTCTTTTCTTCTTCTCTCTCTCTAGGTTAGAGCTATCTTTCTTCCCCCCGTTTTTTTCTCTTTGTTGCCATCGTTTCAGGAATTGCGTAAAGATTCTGCTTTTTTTTTTTTCATTTCTGTTTTTCTCCTTGCGGGAGAGACACGAATGGGAGGGTATGTTCTTGCAGACCCAAGTGTTGGTCAGAGAGGTTAGCTTAGTTCCCCAGACTTGAATGCGAATTGGATGTTGTTTCTGTAAATGGCAGTGAGAACACGGCGTTGAGAACGACTTGAGGAACATGTTAACGTCGTGAGCACGATGGCACGACCCTTCAACACGACCGGACGACCATTGGGTCAGAGCCATCATAGCCAACGTTAGTTCCGTCGTGGTTAGGGGTCGTACTCAGGTACTGCAGTGCTCAAGTGTCGTGCTGAAGGACCGTATCCTATTGCTGAAGGATCGTACCGTCGTGCTCAAGGGTCGTACCGTCTTGCCCAAGGACCTACGTAACTCAGGGCTGAAGGATCGTACCGTCGTGCTCAAGGGTCGTTCCTTCGTGCTGAAGGGCCGCACCGTCGTGCTCAGGCAGTTTAAGAGGTAAACTTTGCAGTTGTCAAAAATTGGATTAAAGTTCAGATTTCCCCCAAAGTCCTTTAACAGTGTCAAGGCCACTAAAGCGGGCCTCAGACGCTGGGAGAAGAGGAGGCTGTAGTCGACACCTCTCTGGTCACCAGGGGCACACGAGAGCGTCAGAACCCGCCACGCTGGAGCTAAGACGGAAGATACACGTTGGAGAAGTAAGGCGATGCAATGGGAAACGTGGCTGTAGATGAGCTAACGGTACTCCGTGCAAACACAAGCAGCCTAAGGAATTGATCTACTGTGCAAATATACTGATCTAAGACTTTGAAGATGATCTGGTGTTAGGCGTAGCCTCAAGACCCTCAAAATTTCTTGACGAAGCTAAAAGAGAACGTGATGCGATAACCGAGAATGAGTATGCAAGTGTCCACACTGACCTGGACAAAATGTCAGCCTGGTTTGAGGAGTGTTTGACGAGATTTAAAGACAGACAACAGACGTGAGGTGAGGTGTTTCAGAGGTGGAAAATTCGAGTACAGGATGACCGGAAAAGCGACTGTAGAAGCTGAAGAAGCAATGGAACTTCGACTTGCCATAAATAGTCTCAAATTTACTGAAAAAAATATACCTTCCGACTTAAAGGTCAGCGTTGGTGTTCAGTGGGGAGAACCATTCATTACACATCATCAGACGTCATACTGACCACCCCTGTAACTCGCTAGCCAAACCACATCTGAAGGGGACACAGTTCTAGCCTCCTCATCACCAAGAGGAACATGACAACAGACTTGAGAGAATTCGGAAAAAAAGGCAACAAGATTAATACAAAGACTTAAGACACGAGTCATACATGGGAAAAAATAGTAGGAACTGAAACGAGTCTGTCCATTCAAGCCAACCCTCCCAGGGTGACTTCATAGATAGGTAAACAGAATGTTTGTTAACACTGGTGTAGATACAACGCTCGTAGTACACAGAGATCCGGTAACCAGTAACACTAGGCTAAAGCTGAAAGGAAAATAGGTCTTAACACCAACGTAGGTAATTACCTCTCCCCAACTAGGACTAATTAAAAGCTGGGGTAAACTAACGACTGGTTTCATTAACGCCAGAGCAGTAGACTCATTTAAGGAGACTTAAGATCTCATTTCCGTTTAGGGACTGACGATTATGGGTTTCCATGAGGCAGGGATTAGCGGTGCTGACCATGAGTCACGCACGGGCCAAGGCCTGGATTCCAGTCCCGAGCGCGGCATTCGGCCCACAGCCAACCCAGCTGTTCGTCCTCCTCTGGCTTAGGCATTCCTAATTATGGCCATCTCATATAAATATAGTAACGTGTATGAGGTGACCATGATCAGGGCATTTAGATACCGTGTCGTCTGAGCTGCCTGTTTACTGCATATACTGCGTTGGTATGCCCTTCTCTTTATCACGTAACGCATCTTGGTTATTCGTTTATCTTATTTTTTTTATGTTGAAGGCTCCAGTCACAGACAAAAGTCCACATCAAGGCCGGGCCCTAATTGAGATATAGAGAGAATTGAGAGAGGGGGAAAACAGACAGGGAAAGTATTTACAAATTTTTGAGAAAGTGAAAAACATGTCTCTTGAAATGAGCCAGGTC
>JAYMFT010137687.1:0-12897 GCA_038088735.1 Panulirus argus
TGTATACCTAAAATTACAAGATTTTAGAAAAATAAAAGATTAAATGATGAACTATTTAAGAACATATAAAACATATTAAGAACAACCATGTCTCTTTAAAAGGAACATCAATGCTATAAATGTCAAAATACTGTATAAGCCTACGTATACAGAAGGATATTGTTAAAATGAGACATCATGAGGAATTCTGTGTGGTGTTAAGTTTTGATACAATATATAGGATACTGGAATTCTGATATATATAGCATGTAGTAATTGTGAGCCTTTCCTTCTTTCCCTGCCGGGTATTTCATACAAAGTCTGTGATAACATGAGTCTGTGAGACCTCGAATTCAGTAGACGCCTTCCAAACATTAGAGTTAGCTCCTCGCCCCTGCCGTACAACGATTCACATCCGAGTAATTCTAAAGCTGTTTCATACCCATTATAGTTACAATCAAGGATTATTTTGAAGCTCCTTTTTTGGATGCGTTCTAATTATAAATGTTGTATTCGGGTCAATGCTGGCTGCCACACTGGGGCTACATATTCTGATGTTGTTCTGATAAATCATATGTAAAGTAGCATTACCTCCCTGCCGAAACCAAAAGACGTGCTCTATATAATACTGATATACAGTTCTTAGTGTTCTTTGTTAAATAATCTATGTATTCATTTCAATTTTATTCATTTTTAATATATACACCTAGAAGTTTACATTTGTGCACTATCGGTAGATTTCAATTGTTCAAAGATAATTTTGGGTACACTGTCTGTGTTTTTGATGGACTGACTATCATAACTTCACATTTATGTGTTTTATTTTTTTTTTGTGACAACCTGACATGAACAATCTCTCTTGCAAAATTATTCAATGCGTCTTGCATTGTAAATGATATACTGTCTTGAAATCAACTCTTACGGCTGAGGCCATATCATCTACATATTTAACATAAGAAGTTGCGTCTCTGCAGATACAGTTGACTAGAGCCAAGAATATAATGGGCCCAAGGTGTGTTCCTTGAGGTACCCCACAAGAAATATTATCCCAGAGAGACAGTTTATCATTATTTTTTTTTTTTATGTTGAAGGCTCCAGTCACGGACAAAAGTCCACATCAAGGCCGGGCCCTAATTAAAATATAGAGAGAGTTGTTATTTTTTCCTGAATCTGAAATATGGTTACTCTTTCCTTACATTGGCTAAGGCCTGTTGTTTATGACTCTTCTCAAATAAATGCTAAATTGTCCTAGTCAAAGTCGGCAGGTGATAGGTAGGCACCGACCGGGGAAGTACCGCCGAACTGGTGCCAGTAGGAAGGGTGAAGGCGATACCAGCACCACAGTGGTTGTCACTTTTCCCTCCCTAGCTTAGGTTGCTGTCACCTTTCTTCCTCATATACGCCTAGGTTGCTGGAAGTTAATCCTTAATCACAAACAGTCGCTCCATTTATATCATTGCATTTGACCAAGTAATTCACACAATGTTTTTTTCTCTAATACAATTTCTTTTTCTTTTTTTTTGTCCTTGATACCTGGGTAGTAGGAAATGTATCTACGTATCCTCTACATGCAGTAAGAATCGACGAACTGGAGCAGGAGTTGGGGTTGAAAATCCCGTCCTCTTTGTATTGTCAGTTCCAAAATCAGGAACAGAAAGAGTCAATTGAATAATTCTCTTCGAATGCCTAGACTAAGGTATCTTGATCTGCATGGGTATAACCAGGAGGAGAAGATGGAACATAGAAGTGCTATTTTTTTATTAAAAGACCCTGATTCCTCTGGCTTGGTGTGAAACTGTGTTGAAGGGGATGGGATCTGAATGAACTAGGAATGTTCGGGCTAAATATTTGGGCTATTTTGAAGGAGAGTGCCAAGGAGGCTGTGGCACTTTTGGAGAAGGAGGAGCTGCGGGACTGTTGTACAAAGTGTAAGGATATGAGTCCATGATTTATGTGGATGAAAATGAGAGCAGACGGCAACAGGTGGGTGACTGTTAGTACTGAGGCTAATTGTAGCGAGAAGAACGAAGAAGAAAGTGTTGCTGTTTGAGAGGAAATGAATGAGGGCTTCAGGAATTTTTTTGCAAGAGATCGAATTCGGACGTTATGAGATGGAAACAGAGTGAGTAATGTGGCAGTTTAGGGTACAGAATACGCGGTACTTAAGAAAATGGGAAACATCTTGTTGAGTTGTCGATGACAAAGAATATATAACTGAGGATAAATGGATTCAAAATAGTGCACATTCAAGTTTTTGTGTATGAATAAGGTCTGGGTTAACAAGCAGTTTTTTGATTATATGTTGACTGATAGGCATAGGAAAGAAAGGTTGTTGGATGTCAGCGTGCTGAGAGGGGTATTAAGTGGGGTGTCTGATCATTTCTTGACAGAGACGAGATTAAAAGCTTGTAATGTTTCTAGGAAACGAGAATATGTTAAGTGTGGGTAAGAAGTGGTGAAAATGCGTTTGAAAATGACGTTTCTGCGCAGGAACATAAAGCAAAATTGAATGAAGAATGGAATAGGGTGAACTTAAATGAAAGAAAAGAAGGAATGAGGACGAGGAGTGAAAGGTACTTACGGAAGCAGTAATCAAATGTGCAGATGAGGTGAGTGGTATGCGAAAGGTGAGTTGTCGGCGTATGAAATAAGGTAGTGAGTGGTGGTATTAGTGAGATAAGCTGCTAGAGAAAGAGAAAAGACTGGCGTATGGATGGTATTTACAGTCAAGAATGCCAAAAAGAAAAAAAAAATGCAGGTGGTCAAGAAAAAGGCGGTGGGGTTGAAAAAGAGGGTAAATTGTGGTTTATGGTGAAAGAGTATAAATTAACTTCAGGGAATATAACTTCTTTCTGGAAGGAAGTGAGTAGCGTGAAGAGAACAGAACAGACGGGAAGGACAGTTGGGGAGGAGATGGTAAAGTGATAACTAACAATGTTGGAAATCAGATGTTAGACTTTGAGGTAATTGAATTTGTTAGCTGACTGGAATGTGGATGCAGTGTATTAGGAACGAGGTGGCATGCGGGGAGAAATTCTGGCAAATAGTGTGATGAAAAGAGAGGATGCATTGAAAGCCTTACATAAGATGAATTGTGGAACTACAGGTTGATTTTCATAAAGAAGGGATGACAGTGTTGTTGATTGGTCAATCAGGCTTTTCTGCGTTTTATTGGCCTAAGATGAAGTTTCTAAAGACTGGCAGAATGTGTAGACATTGTTCTTATATGCAGGCAAGGGAAAATGTAAACAGTCTAGTAATAGTAGTTATAGAAGCACAAATCTGTCGAGTGTACCCTTTTAGGAGTAGGGAAAGTGGTGCTTGAGAGTGTGGTGGCATGCGCAGAGCATCTGGTTGGAGAGGGGTACTGTGGCTTCAGGAGAGGTACAGGTTGTATGAACCAGGTCTTTCCTCGGGAGAACTTGTGTGAAAAGTACTTGGAGACAGAGAGGTTTGTCTGTTGCGTTCAAGGATTTGGAGAAAGCATAGGAAGAGGTTGACAGATATGGCTTGAAGGAAGTGTTACGATTATATGTAGTGGGAAGAAACATACTAAATGCACTGAGGAGTCTTTACTTGAAGAGCATGGCATGTGTCCGAGAAGGAATGGGGGTTGGTAAGTCGTTCTTGGCGAAGGATTCTTTGTCAAGAGTGCGTGATATCACCAGGGTTGTTCAATCTGTTCATGGTGCGGATGGTGAGAGAGATACGAGTGTTTTAGGGCGAGAGGCGGTGTCTGCAGTACGCTGGGAGGTGAGTCAGTTTACCTGGCGTCGTAATCTGGGAGACTGAGTCATAAGATCGGGAGGGGGTTAGGTCTAAGGTGCGCGAAGGGGTCCGTAGAAGCAGCGGTTAGCGTTTTTCAGGGAAAAGATGGACATGTTTGAAGTAAGTGTAGTCCCGACAATTATGAGAGGACAAGAGTTTTGGACATGTGTGAGAGCTAACTTTTGAGGGCGGCATGCGGTGTGAGGGGGAGGGAGGATGATCGTGTACGGAACAAAAGTGTAAGAGCAAGATGAGGTAGTAAGCAGGCTGTGACTGAGGTAGCTGACCATTGTGCGCTGGACTGTTTTGGATATGGAGGGATGAGTAAAGAAAAACTGATTAAGTGGTTCTAAGTGTCAGAAGTGGCGGGAGGGGGGAGAGGGAAGGCCAAGAAGGAATTGGAGAGATATAGCGATAGGGGCTTTGGGATGTTGTCGCCTGAATTGCCAGGAGGGTAAGAAAAATGCAAGGGATAGAATGAATAGGATCGATAATTATATGTCGGGCGACGTGCTTTTAAGGCTTATGTTGCGGTTACGGTAAATCATGGAATAGTCTGTGGGGCTCGGTTGTGCTGGTTTCAGCACATTATACACGACAACTTGAGCATGGATGTGTGCAAATGAGGCCACCGTTCATGTTTTCCTGATGCTACCTCCCTGGACGGGAAGGCAATTAAGAACGAAATAGAAATGCAAGTAATGAACCACACGCAATCAAGATTTGGGATCTAAATAAGGTTGAGAGTGGTGGGAAAGGAACGTAATGTCATACGAATGTGAACCTTTTGTACAACTTGATTCATGTAACACCTCAAGTCTTATCTAGAATGAGAACTACACGAGCTTTATGTGACGTAAAGGGAGCTCAGTTGTTTCGTGGTCTTGACCTTTGCCTGTAGACATATGTCGTGTCTCGTGGGTCCAATATGGAGATTTTCTTTTTTCATTTTGGATGCCCTTTGTATTGCACTGAACGGAGGATGTACTGGGGCTCAAAAGCATTTCCAGTAATTTTTCGAGTGGCAGAACAGGCGTAAGAATGTGAAAGGTAATTTGAATGCAAAGAAAGTCACTGGAGAGAGAATATGAACTTGCACAGGGAGTAAAGGAAATGCAAGAACGGAATATGTGAAGTAGGACATGAGCATCATGGCAAAGTAAATGAGAAGAGTATGAGATGGAGTATGGGTGAGACTGGGAACATGAGCAAGGGAAAAGGAAAAAATATGGGTGAGTATGGGTGTGAGAAGGAGTATGAGGAATGTGAGGCATAGGTGCATGTGGCAGAATTTGAATTTGAAAAAGGAAGTTGCTTGATGGGCGGATGGATCAACGTGCTACAAAAATGAGAGGGATGTGAAACGCATAGTGATGAAAGTAGCAGCAGGTTGGGACACTGGGTATCATGATGCCCTCGACCTGTTCCAGCTAACTACACTTGCCGAGGCATGAAGGCCTGTGCCTTAAGTTTGGACATGGTTTGCTGAAGACGCCACGACATCGTGACCTATTTATTACCACCAGGGCGGCGGGGTGTTAATGCCGGGACAACACGGGGTTTACATGACGTCCAACCCTTCCGCTGTGGTGCTAGACTGAGGAACTCAGGCATCCCATACGTTACAGCACAACTACATTCATCTAACTTGTAATTCAAACTGCACTGCATTACCTTTCATTCATGCTTTTTATCAATATTTCTGCTGACGTGTTCTAAGTATGGACTTTCTTACATGTAAACACGTGCTCCTTGCATTCATACGCAGACATGTAATATTTATCAATACACCGTTGTGTCTGTCTGTCTGGCTGAAAAACGTGCCTTGGAACACGAGACGCAATTTAAGCAAATGACTGATCTTCAACGATCCGGTGCCACGTAGCCAGACAAATCCGAGTGGCATATTTGACCTTTATATTTCTCGTGAAAAATTTACCTGATTGTTTTGTAAAGAAGGAGCTCTCTAGTTCTCTAGCATGTATGCAACAGACTTACATTTACTCGTAGAATTGCTAACGTCATAGATCTGCTGCTTCTCTTGTAGGTCAATTTAAACCGAGTAAGTGGATAATGGTAAATGCACGATGAAACAATGATTTGACACTTTTATTCTAATGTCGTCCTTTGTAATGCGGATGATTGGTTGTCTGGAACTAAGGACAGTTTTCCTTTGTTATTAAAGATGTGGATTGCCCTGCCAAATGTTGCTTAGATGATTTGTCGAACACACCTCTTTGTAGACCCTTTAACCACAGAAATATCTGATGCTTTCAGTGGGTCAGCTAATTGTTTGGTTGAATCAGTAATGTCTGAAGTGAGAAGGTCTTCAGCTCAATTTTCTCTGATAAAGCTAAACAGAAGTTTGTAGCAGTCGGCTTCAGTTTCAGTAGAATAGATTTTGGAGTCATCAGTACACGCGTGACTACATTTCATAGGGATCGTCCAGCGGGTAGTCTCGGTAACGTTATGAGCGGCAGACACGTTGCTAGTTTTCTACTGGCTGAGGCAATAGCTCTCGAATCCTGTTCCTCTTCAGCAACCATCCTTGTTGCACGATCTGACTAAAATGCAGAACACTGAACGAGATTTTCTGGTTTTTCTTTTACGCTTAAGGCACCTCTTCTTTTCCAAAAGTCATACAAATACATGTGTATTTGATAGATCAGTGGCAGAAATTTCTGAAGATAATGTTTATCGATTATTTTCTTTAGCGCTCCGCTTGGGTAGAGCATCTAAACCATTTTCATTGTAAAGACTGTTTTTCATGAGGGAAAAACTGTAGGAACTGAGTCTTCAAGCAAGTTATTACTGTTGAACTCTTTGACTGTTTCCACGTTTGAAAATTTTTCACAGATACAAGCACTGATATTATCCTGATAACAAACGTCTGCACGAAGAAGACTTGTCCAGTATGAAACATCCTGTAGAGATATACGATTGGCTACTGGGTTTCATTTTCAGTCTAGTGTGTGTAGGATGCAAGTGGGGATGTTGAATTGGTGTTTTGTTGCAGTGCCGTCACTGTCACTTTCATTAGCTCTACCAGCCCAGCTTCCACCATTACCAACAGCTGTATTGTTACAGTTATGATCGCAGTCCTTTCTACTTCAGGTTTTAAAGGACTAGAGAGCACACTGGAATCTGAAAATAGAGAGGTTATATTGGTGGTTAGAGACGAACTAAGATTACGTCAGACGTAATGAATGACGATTCACCTGAAGTAAATATAAAGGGATGACATTGTTGATGTACTCGAAAAAGACCACCAGTTTCTGCTAATCTAATGCTATATTTTTGGAGACAGAATCATGAAGGAAGCATGACATTAATACATCTTGTCAAGATAATTAATAATTTTTTATAGTTACTGACCGACATGGCACGGGCAAAGCACGTCTTGATTAAGGTCATCTTGGGTGAAAAAAAAATAATGAAAGAAAAAGAAAGAAATTTGTCAGGGTTCCGCGGGTTTTGTAGACATGACTTAAAGGAAGTAAGGTTAGATAGATATGGAAAGACAAAATAATAAAGAGAATTCTACAGTTTATCAGTTCGATGGAGAAAGAGACATCATACCTTGCCAATCTTCGAGTGACTAGTGTCCACACAGGTAATGCTGTAAGCTGCAACCAAACGTGTGTCACAGGTCCAAGTCTTAGGGGTGGGGACAAATACAGACAGTTCACTAGAGCAATGGGTTAAATTATACTTACAGAATGTAGAGAGAGCGGCAACAGCACGGCAAACGGAAAGAGAAGATTAGAGAGTGATGATTCGGGAAGATTTAATGCCACGCAGTCTTTTAATTCCACTTTAGTTAATAGCGATGTGTGATCAGTACTCCATACTTGGGATAATGAAACACCTGTAGATATGAAATTGCTGCTCACAAGAAAGATGATTACAACGCTCCTAGCTTTTGGGAAGCAGACTTTGAGATACTGATCATGTGGGGTTTCTAGGATAGAGTAACGGGTATGGTTATGCCCAACATGAGTATGTTGTTAAAGGGATGAATTGTGGGGCTTTGAAAGTGAACAGAAGGAAATGAATCATTCTTACATACGTAGAGATTTGGGGGAAATTACGTTTTCGCAATATCAGACTGAACCACGTGACTGCTTTCCCATTTCGAGATGCTGCAGAGGTCCGAACTGGAGAGGAAACATGATAAGTACGAGAATAAGAACGCGTGTTAAAGGGAGAAGGTGAGGAAAAGTAAGATAAAGTTTGTAATGTGGAATCATCGGTATAAGAGTGAGTAGGTTTAGGAGTAGAAGAAATATTATTCACTGGGAAGGGGAATAAGTAAGCAATAAGAGAAAAAAACCCTGAGGAACACCATTATTGGTAGGCTAGGAAGGGGAAGTCGCTCCATTGATAACCACTGCGATAAAGCAGCCAGAGAGGAAACTATGTATTAGAGAACAGAGAGAAACTGCGAAACTAAAGGAAGGTAGTTTAAACTACAAAGGCTTAATGCAAACCTCGTCAAATGCTTTGGAGATGTCAAGGGCTACGACAAAAGTTTCATCAAATCCCTGAAAGGTGAGTCACACAAGAAAGGAAGTCACCAATAGATCTAGCACTGAGAAATCCATATTGGTGATCTGAGAGAAGGTAATGGGAGTCTAAGTGTCCGTGAAAGTAAGTTTTGGAGAGTTTCAAAGACTTTGGAGACAGAAGTGAGAGCAATGAGGCGATAGCTGGAGGGGTGAGAACGGTCTCCTTTCTTAGGGATGGGTTGCACCAAGGCGTGCGTCCAAGCGGAAGGAAATTCAGTTTTTTATTCATTGTCAAATAGACAAGCAAGGATTGGCGCTAGCTCAGAGGCGCACTCGCTTAGAACGCGAGAAGGTATGCTATGTGAGCCATACGCCTTGTTCACCTGGATCTGGAAGTATACCTGGAAGACCCATCACGAGGAGAATATAGATGACAGAGGTTTAGCGGGAATAGACGGAAGCAGAGGACTAGATGCTGAATCATCCAAAGTGAGTTAATGGACAACAAGGTAGCAAAAAATAGCAACTTTATCATAAGGAAAGTTAGCAATTGATTGGTTAGATCGGAAGCCTAGAAAGATTGAACTGCAAAAATTGTTGGAAATGTGTTTGGTTAGGGCCAAAAAGAATTTCCAGTAAATGGAGTCGAGTCAGCTTACTTTCGTTCTATGAAAGTGAGCTTGACTTTGTGAACAACAGCTTTGCAATGATTCCAACCAGAAATGATTGAGGAGTGGGGTTCCGGGAAAAGGAAAAGTTTCGTAGTCAAGTACGCACTGTCCCTGATGCGACAGGCATCAGAGCAAAAGCGATCAAACCATGATTGAGGGGAAAAAGATTAGAAGATGGAATGTAGAACTCAGTTCCAGCCAAGACAACCTCTGTTATGCGTTCAGCACAATACGAGGCATTCCGACTAGAGAAGCAGTAACAATGCCAGGGAAAGTCTGTGAAGAAGCCGTGCAGAGATGAACTTTGAGCTCACATAGTGCCAAAGGTGGCGTTCCAAGGTGAGGATGGCGATAGAAGATTAGCATGTCCAGTCAGAATTAACAAAAAATATGATTGTGGTCAGATGACCCTATGGAGGCAAAAGTTGTGTATGAATAATGGAAAGGTTCAAAAGGAAAAAAGTAGATGCAGCTTGCTGCAGCAGTCCCTGACTTTCTTAGCCAATAGCAACAATTACTAGTATTCCTACTTGATAGCAGAAAAAAAGTAATCTTGTTAATCACATAGTATATTATATGATACAACTTCAGTAACACAGTATCATAATATTATATGATAATCAGCGGTGCGAAGAATGTGCAACCACTTGAAACTCAGTTTCTTTTTTTCCTGTCAGTGTTGTAACAAAATCACATCATTACACATCAGAGCTCCCAGGCTGACACAGCCACCATATGAATTTTGATTTTCTACAACAGCTCCAGTGATTTTTTTTTAAGAAAATTTGTCTGATGGTATCGCCTACGTTACTTGACATATGGAATCAAAACATATTATACAGTTTTTCAATCTGTTCTTGATCCCACAATTGTAGTTGCCTGTAAATTCTTGGAATGTATCTATACCCTCAGGGTGTCCTATATGCAAATCTCACTATCACCTTATCCTAAAATCGACAATTGAAGTCAAACGGATTATCGAATTCAAAACAAACGACCCATGATCATATGTTGTTAACAGAGAGGACGCATGACACCCAAGCTTTGAGTCTGTTGTCCCAGAGGAAGGTGAGACTGTTAGGCAATAAGTAAGCTGAACTGAATTTTACTTTATAACTGATGTTGTGCCAACGGGACGGCTATAAACTAATTAAAAAAAAAGGTACTATTTCAGACGCTGATTGAAAATGACAAGGGCTTTGATAAGCTAGCCCAAGGAAAATCAACAAACCATGTGAAAGAAAACTGTACAGTTATCACATTTTTCCGCGTGTGGTTCTGATGATAATGGTGGTAAGGAATTTATATGGTATGAAAAGGATAGTTTGAGTGGGGAACGGTGTGATAACAATAATGTAGTGCCGAGTCAGGGTATTTTTTTTCTTTTTTTATGTTGAAGGTTCCAGTCACAGACAAAAGCCCACATCAAAGCTGGGTCTTCATTGAAATAAAGAGAGAATTTTGAAACGGAAGTGCTAAGATAAGGGAAAGTATTTACGAATTTTGGAGGAAGTGAAAAACCTGTCTTTTGAAATGTGCCAGGTCATAGTTATTGGGAAAGATGTGAGAAGGTACAGAGTTCCAAACCTTCGACGTGTAGGAAAAGAAACAGTATCAAAACGGCCCACCCTTGAGTTGCCGATGGCCATACAGCTTGCCGAGTTTGCATGGTCTAACAAATGGTATGAGCGCACAAGCAGCTAGCTGTCGGGAGCAAAAACCAAAGTAGTAACTATAGAAGAGGGAAAATAAACCAACATTGCGGCGTAGGGCAAGGGAGTCAAGTTTGGAAGTTAGCCTGGGACAATTTATAAGTCGGATCGCTTCCGACTCAACTCTGTCAAGTAAAGATGCAGAGCTAGGACTACCCCAAATGTGAGAGCAGTACTCCATACAAGGACTGATCAATCCCTTGTATAACTGGAGCAACTGTTCAGAAGAGAAGTTTCGACATCTAAACAGGACCTCTCGCGACACTTGCCAGATGCTTCTGATATTATTGTAAGGGTTACCTAGTGACAGTACTAGGATCCCGATTCCTCTATCAAGGAATAAAGAATTGAAACTGAGACTGAAACAGGACGCCCAGTTTCTTAGAGAGAGACTTAACTATTCCCGTAATGTGGGGCTTCTAGTAATACCAAGTACGTATGGTCATTGAGTCAAGAGGTGAAATTACAGAACTGTTAAAGAAGAGACGAGAGGTGTAAGGAGTTTCCGACAGAGAGATCGGTAGAAATTGGGTCTTGGAAGCATTAAACATGACAAAGTCTGATTTAATTGCGAAAGCTGTGTCAAAATGAGATGCAGATTGAGAAAGAGAAGAGGGAGTAGAACTGAAGGATGTGGATGAATACAGGGTTGAGTCGTCAACGTAAGTGCATTGAATTATTTGTGGAGAAGAAATCGTTGAAAAAAAAGAAAGACAAAGTGTAGAAGACAGAACAGAACCTTGAGGGACACCGCTGTTGATGGAGGAGAGGGGGGGAGGGGGGGGAGGCTGATCCATCAACAATCACAGAGACAGATCGGCTGGAGCGGAAGATAAATATGAAGGAGCAAAGTGAGGGAGGGAAGTATGGTGGATGGCGTTCGGGAAGAGTGCTGACAGAGTATGACGGCGGCGAAACAGCCCTGGAAAGGTCCTTACAGGACAGTCGAGGCAGCGTTGGTCAGTTTCTCCAGTATTCCTAGCTGATGGTTCCCCGTAAGTAGTTTAATATGCTTGTGAGGAGTTTGGCCACGTAAAGGTCAAACGTTCATGAAAGGCCTCCATTCATAAAGTGAATTTTACTTAAATCTCGAAGGATGAGTACACTCGAGATTCAGAGGGCACAATGCCTTCTGTACATATGATTCAAAATTTTCTTGTGGTATCAGACTAAAAAATGAGCCAAGACAGATTTGAAAATCATTGATGTTAAAACATGTTGCACGGAGTTGTTAGTTACCACACGAGGTTGCACCGCGCTAGTATATTGGTATGATTAATGTACAGTGAATTATAAGATCATATGAGTTGTTTCCCATCAACCCAAGGAATCTCCAACACACGAGTCTGTTCATCACATCTGTGTACCCAGTCATTTCAGCGTAAAGTTATTCTTGATAGCAATGAAGGAGTTGCGAAAAAGTGCGAAAGACTGTAAGAAAGTGAACCCCATTCTGTTGCTGGTAAAAATGAAAGAGGATTTCGAAAGGCAGGTGATCATTAGTGCTTATACATTAGAAGACGAGAGGACTAAGAAAGGAGAGGGTTTTTCATGGACGTAGAGGTAGACGAATAGAGAAAGTCATGGGAAGTTGCTTGGTGAAATGGACTAGGTGGTGAAAGCTTTGCATAAGTTAAGGTGCGAAAAAGCAGCTGGAGTGAATGTACGTGTGGCTCATGGTAAGCTGCCTGAGAATCGACAAACTGTCTGTGTGGTGTCATTGTATAAATGCAAGGGAGCAAAAAAGTGAATATTCAAGTTATAGAGGTATGAGTATGCTGAGTGCACATGCTAAAGTTGTCTGCTAAAGTGGTAATGGAGAAGGTAGTTGCACCAGCGTCAGGCTGAGGAGGAGCAATATGGCTTCTGAAGAGGAATAGGATGTCTGGATCAGATACATGATTTGAAGAATATGTGCGAGAAATACTTATGAGAAAGTGAAGGACTTGTATATGTCGTTTATGGATGTGGAGAAAGCGTATGGTAAGGTGTTACGTATATACGGTATGGGAGGAGAGCTGCTTGAAACAGTGAGTAGTTTTTTACTAAGGTGTGTAATTCCACCTCTTGACTCAATGAACATACTTGGTATTACTGTAACATCCAATCTTTCTTGGAGACTCCATTATGGGAATAGCTAAGGCTGCCTCTTAAGAAACTGGGTGTCCTGTTTAGATGTAATTTTTTCTCTTCTGAACAGTTGTTCCGTTTATACAAGGGATTGATTCGTCCTTGTATGGAGTACTGCTCCCACATTTG
>JAYMFT010137698.1:0-12897 GCA_038088735.1 Panulirus argus
ATGTAGACCGAAATTATACAGAACTCCTGTTTTTCTGTTTTTTACTCTCCGAATAGTGGGTTTTTGTGGAATTGATAGTAGTGACATTGCTATTTATTGCTTCATATATATATATCCAAGCTCATCGGAAAATGAAAGAAAATAACATATGTTACATGCACATCGCTGGAGGGTAGTGTCTAAGTCTTCTATGGCAGGAGGTTCGGAGCTGCTACAGGCCTAAAGGGTAAAAAAATATATATAGTGCACAATAGGCCAGCCCTACAGAAGAAAGGCTTCCTTCCAGACGCAACCAGAAGAAAGAAAAAAAGTGTTTTGTGTTCATTGTGGGAGAGAAAGTTTGAGGAAAGTAGAGAGGCAGGTACGAGGCCTTGGCCTTAGGCAGGTAAGAGGGCCTTGGCTCTAAGGCTGAGAGGGAGGGGCCTTGGATCAGCTTAAGGCCCGTTAGGTTAGGCGGGAGAGAGAAATCGTGGGTGAATGTGGCATACACACAATGGCGCTTCCGATTGTTTGGTGAGACTTAGTTTTTTTTTTTTTTCCCGAGAGGCAAGGACGGGGAAGCGCCGCCGAGTTGTTGCTGTTTGTTTGTTTGTTTGTTTGTTTGCATCTGTGACCTTGCAGAAGCAAAATAAGTCGTGTATATTTGCTAGGTGGGCGGACACATTTTAACGGTCTCACACGAGTGGCGCTCCATAAGGTAAACAACATATAACTAGTAATACAACACAATAAAGTGTTACCGGACTCCTCCTGCCTCTAGAGGTTACGCTAGGCCACTGGTGTTGTCACGGCCACCCTCACCTGTTGACTGTGTCAGGCACCAGACCCCTTGGTGTTGTCAGTGCCATCCCTCGCACTGTTGGCTGGTGGTTGTGAGGAGACATGTGAACCAGATGCATTTAGAATCAAACATCAGAACTGGACAGACGTTCTGAGGCATCAGAACTGGACAGACGTTCTGAGTCAGAGAGAAAGACGTTCTGAGTCATCAGAACTGTACTGACGTTCTGAGTCATCAGAGCTGTACAGACGTTCTGAGTCATCAGAACTGGACAGACGTTCTGAGTCATCAGAGCTGTACAGACGTTCTGAGTCATCAGAACTGTACAGACGTTCTGAGTCGGAGAGAAATGTAGATGATCTGATCTTAGCCAGTGAAGAAGATGAACAATTTTGACGGTTATGGCGATGACGTAAAACCAATACAGTGACCTGGCTAAGAATGTCGTCACACTGTCCCGTGTGGACGAGAGGCCCGGAGAAAGTGTAAAGCTACTTTGTCCTGAATTCCAATGATGCCGTGATGAGATGAGCTCCTTCTTGTCTTTCGGTACAAAATCCCCCGCTTTAACCATCTGCCGAAAATATGTAATGATAATTGTAAGTGAATGGCCGTAATGTTGTTTTCCCCGTCATCATAAACAGCATAATTACGCGGTGTAATGTCCTACTGTGTGGGCTGGGGTGACCAACAGCTGTGCGCTCTGTGATCGCATCTGGCGATGGTGGCGGTGGCGCCAGCGCTGCAGATGTCGGCTGTGGGGGCTGCTGCTGTGAATGGCATAGTTTCTTGTTCTGTCCCTCACTTCGCATCTGTTACTGTGTTTTTAGGGACGTGATGGGTTTTTTTAAAAAAAGTCTGGCATGTTCTACGGTGTGTGTGTGTGTATGAGAATGGTCTCCGTCCATGTTTGCGCTTGCGCGTATTTAACTGTGTCTTCTCCAGTGTCTTTTAAGAACACAGACACAAGTCTCCTCGGATGTTCGCTTGTCCTTTGCTTGTACACTTCAGTACACCAGTAGTACAACCTGACCGCGACGCGGGTGTGCAACGTAGCTGTGTAGCTGCTTACTTTCTTTATGCCTTGTTGGGGGGAGGTATGTTGGACCCGATGGTTACTCTGCCGGAGTTTCATAGCTCAGAAATTGACTAAGGCGTCACAGCAGCTGTTTCCCATACTCTGTCGCCCACCCCCCCCATCCGAGGATCGTTTTCTGTCGTGGTCCAAAAGGGAGGGGGAGGGGTTGTCGTTTGCAAGTCTTCCGTCATCAGTTTTCAATGTAGGGCCAACTCTCGCCTCGAGTTAACTTCCTTATCGTTATCTCACCATCCCCCCCTTTCTTCGCTCTCCGTATAAAGGCGTCCTCCTGGTTACAGTTGTATTAGTATGTGATCTCTACAGCGGTGGAGCGTAGAGTTAAGTTTACTTTTGACGTGTGGGAAGAGCATATTCCGTCTAGGAATGGACTCTGGTCGATCAAGATGATTGTTTACGATCGCTTCGGACACTATAAGTAAATATCTTGCTTAGTTCTGATGGTTCACTTTTTCCCGCGTCAGCGAGGTAGCGCCAGGAGCAGACGAGGAAAGGCAGCATTCGCTCGCATCCATATTCTAGCTGTCGTGTGTAATACACCGAAACCACAGTTCCCTACCCACATCCAGGCCCCACACAACTTTCCATGGTTTACCCCGGACGCTTCACATACCCAGGTTCAGTCCGTTGACAGCAAGTCGCCTTTTGTATACTGCATATCTCCAATTCGCTCCATCCCGTGCACGCCTTTCACCCTCCTTCATGTCCAGGCCCCGAGCACCTAAAATCTTTATTCACTCCTCCCTTCCAGTTTGTTGATCTCTGAACTGCTAACCAAAGAAATAATTGTTGTTACCGATCATTCGAAAGTCATGAAGCGTAATTTGCATAGCAGTCGTGCTTTTGTGTGCTATTTGTTGACAGTGTGTGTGTGTCGTTGATACTACCCGTTTAAGCACATTACAGTTGCTTTCGTCATAACTTGTGCTGGGACGGGGCGACGTCGATGCCTCCTCGCCTACGGAAGTGATTGCAGTTGCAAGGGTAATTGACGCCGCTAACATTGTTGCAGATCCTGACAGATACATGTCACATGTGTGCTGCTGACCCTCCTGGGGAATGTTGGGTGGTGATAATGGTTATTGACTGTGGTGATTTTGATGGCGTTTCGTGATGACGATCTGTGTGATTGCGGGGACCAAGTGGTGTTGTTAGTACCGGCGTTCATGATGCCACGGAAACATTTTTTATTTTAGTTGAACCTGAAATTTACATCGTCTCATGAAAAGTACTGCTCTCTTCCCTCCTACAAATAAAGCCTAGTATCTTATCCTTCGATATAACAATTAATCAATGGCAGATGACAATAATAAGGGCGAATACAACCTGGTAATTTAGAGCAACCAGTGCGTTCGCCTATCGAGCAACGAGAGAGCAAATCTACTTTTCAGCAATTTAGCTCCAGGTCCCAAAATTATTGTGTTAACATAACAAGCATTTTTTTCATAAAGAAAAGTAATAGCTATATTTATTTTACAATACTCTGATGATAATTTCTATAACGAAAATAATGTCATTGACATAAACGAATAGAAGATTCAAATCATTCTCCTCATCTATAAGAGAAAACGTAATGGTACGTTAAGGGAAACTACCCAAAACAGAAAAATTAAACATTACATAACTAATCCTTTCCTCACAGTCACCTCATCCCATTCGTTCCCTCTCCATTACACTCACACCTCCACCCGCCTCCATCGTCGTACCAATGTCACACACAGTGCAGTCATCAGCTCTCACGGGGTTTGGAGCCGACTCCTTCCAACGAGAGTCACGTCTCCACATTGGAAAAAAAATACCATGAAATCACTTTCATCTTTTGCCTCTGGCAGTTGCTCCTTTTGATGTAAGAGCAGTGGAATGAATGCAGAGTTGCAACTTAGCATGTTTCAGAAATTCCGGCTTAGGCAGAACCACGCATCCCTTCTTTCTGTTAAGGAACCACGTACCGTACGTCATTCTGTCCGTGTTTTAAGCCACGGACCCGTCCATTCCGTCCTGTTTTTAAAAAGTTGCGGACTCCGTGTTACTAAATCCCTTCCTGAAGACCCATGCCACGTCTTGTGAAGTTGTCTCCATTCATTATTCGAGCACCTCAAGCCTTCGGCCCATGGACAAAAGAACCCCCTCCCCCCCTTTCCCCCTCCTTCCCCCCTTCCCCCTCCACACACATGCTGCATAAAAGAAAAGATATAGACTGCTTCGCAGGAGCGAAAAGCTGTTCTTGCCATACCCCGAGGGTAGGGGGAGAAGGTGAATGGCTCCCATGTTGCACTGTGTTTGAGGTGCTCTCTCTCTCTCTCTCTCTCTCTCTCTCTCTCTCTCTCTCTCTCTCTAACGGTAGAGAGAGAGACACACACACACACGGGGTCGTGAATATAGTATTGTCAGCTATGACAGAAAGGGGCAGCAGATAGATTAAAAACAGCTTGTTGAAGTCATGTACCAGTTCGCCTGAGAATGCAGTCGAGGAATTGCTTGATGAGGGAGCTATGATTGTAACCAGTTAATTAATCACAGAAGAGCTTAAGATCAAGGTAGGGCTGGATACTCGAACGCCTTGGATAAGCACTCGAGTGAAGTCTACGTATATACATCACAGAAAGTTTTGCATAGCAAAATTTTATGATTTGTGCATCATACATTTAGTGGTGATTGGTTGAACGTTACTTGATGTAAAGTTACGTATTTGGTTGAATTGCAGGAGTCTTGTGGTGTTGGCATGCATTATGTATTAAGGGTGAACATTATGTGATGTGAGGTTGCATACTTGTTGAGCAGTTGCAACATTATATTGACATGTAATGGTGAACATTAAGTGATGGATATTTTCACGTTGATCGCGTTACAGTAATACATTATTTGGCGTACACACACAACTATGGGGGAACTAAGGTGTTTTCTTGCTTAGCTTGGGTGGGTCACAACTCTTGTGGTCAACTGGATGTGGGTCACAACTCCTGTGGTTAGCTGGGTGTGGGTCACAACTCCTGTGGTCAGCTGGGTGTGGGTCACAACTCCTGTGGTCAGCTGGGTGTGGGTCACAACTCCAGTGGTCAGCTGTGTGTGGGTCACGACTCCTGTGGTCAGCTGGGTGTGGGTCACAACTCCTGTGGTCAGCTGGATGTGGGTCACGACTCCTGTGGTCAGCTGGGTGTGGGTCACAACTCCTGTTGTCAGCTGGGTGTGGGTCACAACTCCAGCGGTCAGGGGCCGTTGTGGCCCGTTGTTTACGCTGAGCTGCCACGATTGTTATTGAAGACGTGCATCTCACGTACACTATGCTTTTGTACCGTACATCAAGGACTAGACGGTACGACCCGTGGGTACTGCCTGATTAAGGCTCAAGGTCATGGTACCCAAGGGATTGGTACCGTCGTGCCCGGGCGAGTTGAAGGTGGTGGGAGCTGAGCCGGGCAGGACGTGGGCAGGTGAAGCACGGCGCTGGCGACTTGCAGATGGTATGAAATGTGGCATGTCCAGGTCACCTTGGCTTGGGGTACGGGCATGTCCAGAATGAATAAATAATAAAAAAAACGATGGTCTGTACTTTTCGTTTATCCAGTTTTGGTAATTCGCAAGGGGATCAAGCGGCCTGGTAGTCGCTAAACGGCCAGCCGTTTCCAGCCGCTGAAGAATCTATAAAAGGACCTGGTTGTTCCGAGGAGGCCATTTGTGGTGGACTGTATGCAGGTGGAGGGTGTTCTTGCTCAGGCGAGCGTACATGTAGCGTGGAACACACCACCCAACCCCCTCTGGATCGGGGGGGGGGGAATGTTCCTTTAGACTCGAGGAGTTTATTGTTTCTTTATAAGAACGCGATGGGGCACAGAGAGTGGAGTATAGCCTCGCCAGTACGCCACCACGTGTCAGGGTGGGTGGTTACGAGGAGTTGGTTGGGAGGCGACGCTGCCTTCTCCCTCACCCCACCTCAACAGTGCTCCTTCTCCTCCCACCACCGCTCGAGTCAGATCGCTAACACCATTCCAGCTTTTGTGCCACACGGAAAAAAGAAAAATAAGTGGGGATTTCTTCCTTTTTTGACCCAAATGCGACTTTTTTTTTTTGGGGGGGGGGGGGGGGCACGATCCCGTGAAGGCGATGGTGCGATCCTCTTGAGCACGACGGTACGACAACGTGGAGCACGACGGTACGACAACGTGGAGCACGACGGTACGACAACGTGGAGCACGACGGTACGACAACCTGGAGCACGACGGTACGACGACACTGGAGCACGACGGTACGACCCCGGGAGGACTTAACAGCTCTCTATCTCTTTCCACCTCATCATTTTTCCCTGACGTTACCCGTGGCCAGCGTTTTGTGAGTACGAGACATTCACCCACTAGCTTTGTGAGGCGTTGAAAGGGCTTCTTCTCTGAGGCGTCGTCTGCGTACATCACACCACTCCTGTATTATAACCGGGCACGTGTGTTCACAACGTCTGGAAACCCAGGCTATAAATTCATCGCTAGTGAGTCGTCAGTTGAAAATAATTTTGACATAGGGACAAAGATGAAGTGAGTGACCTTATTTCCACCTCCGATTGACAAATAAAACTCAACAAAGGAGGGAATTGAGAGAATAAGGTTATGATATCTGCTTCACGGAGAATCAATAAACGACCTGAATGTTATATAAATTCTGGTTTTGCAAATTTGATGGAAATTTGAAGCCATTTTTCTTTTTAATGTTTTCAGTAAAGTTTAATTTTTGTTGACTTTTACGATGAATAAACACGAGCATGTATAGCCTAGCCATCCGAACATATTGGCACACACACACACACACACACACACACACGGGTACACGTAAAGACGTATGACTTTAGACACTATAAGCCGGCTTGGCCTGGGTGGCTATAGCGAGGAGGTAAACGGCGGGAGCGAAATATTCTGTTGACACTCGCTAGGTATTGGGGATCAGGCGTCTTACTGGGAGGTGATCGGCGCCCTTAGCTATTCCCAGTGTACACTAGGGATAATACCCGGGCCTCACCACCTCTCATATCATCGTGCTGGTAACGGTGGTACTGGAGCGATACCAGAACTTGATGGTGGTGGTGGTGGTAGTGGTGCTGCATTGATACCAGAGCGTTCCGGTAGTCCTGGAACCATGCCAGAACCTGGTGGTGGTGGTACTGGAACGACACCAAGACGTGGTGGTGGTACTGGAACGACACCAAGACGTGGTGGTGGTACTGGAACGACACCAAAACCTGGTGGTGGTACTGGAACGACACCAAGACGTGGTGGTGGTACTGGAACGACACCAAGACCTGGTGGTGATACTGGAACGACACCAAGACCTGGTGGTGGTACTGGAACGACACCAAGACGTGGTGGTGGTACTGGAACGACACCAAGACCTGGTGGTGGTACTGGAACGACACCAAGACCTGGTGGTGGTGGTGGTACTGGAACGACACCAAGACGTGGTGGTGGTACTGGAACGACACCAAAACCTGGTGGTGGTGGTACTGAAACTATACCAGTACCTGCCAGGTGATACTCGAATGATACCAGGACCTGATGATGGTGGTACATAACCTTTAAAGGTCAGGCCAAGATCCAGCCCCCTCGTATCAAGGGGTCGTACCCGTAATGCTCAAGAGCCAATACCGTCGTGCTGAGGGGTCATGCTCTTGCCCTCAAGGGTCGTGCAGTCATGCTCAATGATAGGTGCTGCTTTTTCCAAGGTCGTGCCATCACGTCTCGAGGGTCGTACCGTCATCTCTAAAGGGGTCGTACCGTCTTGCTTTAAGTGATGAGACAATGAAATAAATCTAATATACGTACTCGGTGCATATCTTGCCTCTGATAGGGACGTAGTACAAGCAGCGTCTTCAAGGTTTCACTGCTCCGTCTGCCTTGAGAAACGGTGATTTGCTGTGAACACTGTGTAGCCTCTGTCACTGCCTGATCCATCTGGTTTTACTCCAAAGACAAAAGGGGATGGTTGGTCACTGTAGACCTCTTGTACGATGATTTCCTTAACCATGCTGGCTTGAGAGATGAAAGCCTGATGACAGTTTAGAAGGAAAACATGTCGCAGGATATACGTCTTTTGTCTCATTCTATATCTCTTTTTTTCTTTTTCTTTTCTCATTCAGGGATTTGCAGTGAACAGAATCAGTGTGAGGATGAGGGAACATGATTAGTATTTTCCTCTCTCTCTCTCTCTCTCTCTCTCTCTCTCTCTCTAGGTCTGCACCGATGAGATGAATTGATAATGTGAAGGTGAGATGAATTACCTAAAAGAAAAGTGAACAGACAACACCGTACTGTGTAGAGACAAGGAAGAATGGACCCAACTTTGTCGTCTGCAGCCTCACATATGAGTTTTCAAATCATCTTTCCTCTCCCTCGAGGTTTGGTACGGAAAAAAGTTCCTTAAGTATTGTAGGGGATTACGTGTAAGATGTTTAAGTGATTCGTACTGCGAGTTTCTGTTGTCACTCCTCGACCAAGTTGTAGAAGAATGGCACAGGGGAAAAAACGTGGTGTTATGGGAAAGCTTGTGAATATTTTTGGCGCGTCCGATTTCGCTTTTCGTTTCCTAGTGTTGGGTCTCCACGGTGTTTTTTCTAGGGTGACGCAGGTGAAGAAAAGTGAAATAATCCTTTCCTTGGCCAGTCCTGTGAAACCTCCTTGGTGTCTGTTGCGCCAACCAGCAAGCACCCCAGCGCCGTCTGATACCCTCTCACACGCCGTGAATAAGACGGGCAGACACCTCGGAGTCTGGTGCTGGTGGTGTGTTTAAACAGCATCTCTTGGGCGAAGCTTCTGCTCCGTCACCCGCCAACAATATCTTCCGCCATGTAAAGTAGTGTCAGGGCAAGAACCACCACCACCAGCGGCGGCGGAGGCTTCGGAGGGGAGGAGGTGGTATTCCTCCGCACGCTCCACAGGCCCGACAGCCTCTTTTGTCTCGTCGGACGCGAGTAACAAAAACGCCCGCTAACGGCTTCTAGCGAGACGTAGGCGAGATGCAGGAGCGGAGGTGGTGTTCCTCCGCACGTAACTCGGGGCGCCTCCCGTCTCGTCGGACGCGAGTGATATAAAACGTGCACCGGCGGCGGAACAAGAAATTAGACGCCGCCTCCGCGACCGTCTCGCCCGCCCGCCCGCCCGCCGACGCCTCACCGCCGCCTCACAATGCACACGATGCCAATGAAAAAATTCGACGCGCCAAACTCCATTTAAAACTCTGGATGATTTTTAATCTGTGATACAATGCTGAGTCTCTTGCCGCGTCAGTCTAGTGCGTGTGGGAATTTAAATCAGGGGAAAGAGAGTTTCTGAATACTGCAACTAGCGTTTTTTTAATATCTCAGCCTAGACGTATCGCGTAATTATGTTTCTTAAATATGATTCCCGCAGAACTATGTATGATTTTAGACTTGGATCCCGTGTTACGACTTGAGCACGACGCTACGACCCTTGAGCGCGAGGGAACGACCCTTGAGCGCGACGGAACGACCCACATCACCAAACACTATGACCTACACCACCACCACCACCACCATGACCTCCATCATCGCCAACACTATACCAGGACAAACCTCGACCATGATTCCCATCACTACTATTCGTACAACACTATGGGATTACTCTGCCTATATCCAGTATGTTTTCCACAACCTATTTGTCCGTTGTTGTTTGCCAAATGCATTACATCACATTGTATTCCGTGAAAAAGGGGATGAATTCTTTTGTGTTTGCGTGTTACATAGCTTGAATATTTCTTTTTTTTTTCGAAATGCGAACAAAAACGGTAAAAATGTG
Organism: Panulirus argus; assembly: GCA_038088735.1. NCBI lineage: Eukaryota > Metazoa > Arthropoda > Malacostraca > Decapoda > Palinuridae > Panulirus > Panulirus argus. The sequence goes on from JAYMFT010137698.1 coordinate 9,668, forward strand.
TAACGGCACGACACATGATTTCTGGTTATCGTCGGAAATGATAAGAAATTTGTATAAAACATTCCCTCTTTGGCTACGCGTGAGATAAAGGAGAGAAGACGAAGGGAGAGAGATTTTAGCGTTAATGTAAAATCGGGGTCGGAGAGGAAACGGCAAAGGACGAGGTGAAAAGATTGTGGGTAATCTGAATGCAAATCAGAAGTAATTAGTTAGGATGGAGGGGGATACGTTGATGGGTATGGTATTTGAATAATGGCAGTGTGGGGAGGAGACGCTTGGATATGCTCGCAGAGAGGAAAGTACTTTTTGATGGTGATACGACTACATTCTCACAGCAATAACTTCTCGTTTGATTTCAATGATCTCTATACAATTTCCCATCTGAAGGTTTGTGTTGACTTGGAAATAGCTTTCGTTTCATTAGGAAATCGGAGAGAGACACACACTAACGTATCATATGCTTATTGTGGCAGCTGCGGTATCACAGTCTAGTAATAGTTTTGTGTTTTCCGTAGTAATGATAATATTTAATACTACAGCGACCAGGTCTTTCCCTATATCTCTCTGAAGGTCTAGGAAGTCCCTACTGGACGCGGTGATGAGAACGGTGCAGACTTAGTCTGACTTTAGCTCTGTCGTAACGTTTTGTGTCTAGCATGTGAAGGAATCCACAGGGACTGGATATGTAGAGCAATTATTATAGGCTTTGGTTGGCAGGGAGTGAGTGAGTGAGTGAGTGAGTGAGTGATGGAAGGAACAGTCTCGGTCAAGGTAGGCATGTGTCGAGGGTTCTCCAGTTGGGAGTGCTGGTCACAATGTCAAGGCAACCTACCCTTCCAGGCAAGCGACCAGACGGTAGATGAAGGTATGCTGTAGGTCTCACACACACACACACACACACACACACACACACACAAAGCAATGAATACAGACACATTTGAGCCGTGTACCTGAGATAACATCATACACTGGAGGGTAACGAGCAAGGAGAGGGAAGAATTGAAAAAAAAAAGGAGAGGTATTATGTTATGGAAGAGGAGGGGTGGAAGTGAAATATGAAAGAGAGGGGAAGAGACGCAATAAAAGGAAAGAGAAAGTGGACGGATAATGAAGGGGAGGAAGGAAAGTCGCTGAATAGAATGTACTTCCGTGAGATATTGCGTTTTAGAAAAGAGAGATTGGAGAGAGAGAGAGGGGGGGAAGGAGGGGGGAGAGAGAGAGAGAGAGAGAAAATGTTGATAAACAGTGAAAGAAAAAGAAATAATAGAACGAAAAGAAAAAGCCACATAAATAGTGAAAGAAGAAAAATAAAGAATGAAAAAAGCCAGATCCCAGATACCCCTCACTGTACCTCGTTCAATCGAGGAAGCAAAGTTATCCAAACATTAATATACATAACCTCTCTCGCGCGGTGTCGCGTCTCTGAATTAAACTTGACAGTCCGAACAAGACGGAATATATATCTCATTCCATATTCTAACTACACCATCAACACTCGTAATTCCCAGGACGCTCACAGTCCCTATGCTGGCTTATCCCCGAATTAGGCAACTGCAGCTAATGAGGAAGCCAATTAATTAAAACTTCATCAGAGTTAATCCAACGGATTACGAGAATTGAAAAATGAAAATGTGATGTAGTCGGTTCCTGTTGGGGGGGAAAAATATAAACATGCTCGTTGGTATTATGAACAGGCTGAGGCCCTATGTATATCGCGGTCACAGTGCCATCCAGGGAACAGGAGGTCAAGTAAGGTCACTAAGAGGTTCGAATTCCTGTGCCGGGCTGAGGTCTCATGGTTAGTACCTGGTTTGCCTACAGTAATGCAGCTCCTGGTGTGTGTGTGCTGACCCTCGCAGTAATTCCCCGACCTCTGACCTGACCTGACCTGACCTTGCTTTAACCCCGTGAGCACGACGGTACGACGTGTCGTGTACGACAGCATGACCTTCCCATGACGTCGGTAGACGACCCTTAGAGCGCGACGGCCCGGCTATTTTGACACGACTTCCGGAATTCGTACAGACTTTTTTCCCCACCTATTTTCTTTTTCTCTTCCACGAAAGCAGTCTATCAAAAAACATAAATGTTCATAGTTATCAAATGACGCCCGGGGGAAGACGGGGTTCGTATCCCCCTTCGTATGGAAATGCCTGAAGTCTGGTGAACGTAGAAAATGGTCACATCTCACTTCTGGACCTCACTGCTGCCAGACCCCCTCATCACCCTATAGTACTGTCAGCATTTCACTGCTGACTCCTGTCGACGTCAGTGATTTGCTGACTACAACCATCGTCAGTCATATGCCCCGAATTCAAGGCACTCAGGAGCTGGAGTGTTACAGAAACACAGGGTACAGTTGGTACAGCCGCTGCGCTGTAACAAAGGAAAACACACAGACACACACGCACACACACACACACTGATTTTTTTTCCCAGGTCAGCCTCCGTTGTGGAGGCTCGCCGCGCGGCGACAGCAGGCAGTGCTATCCCTCACCCACCCTAAGGTCCGTTTCCCCACGTCGGGCCGATCGGAGAATGAAATTTACAACCCCGGCGAAGTTTATCACTATTTACACCCGACCCTGCTGCATTTTGCAAGCGCACTGATGCGAGAATTAATGTCATTCATGTGCAGTTTTTTCTTCTTTTTTTTTTTTAACCCCCAGTGAGAGAGGATGGGAGTGATCCACTAGCTGATGGGTTTAGGGCAGGACAAGTGTAACCCACAGTTACAATCTGGGTCGGTGGTGCCATTGGGAAACTAGTTCTTACAGGACTCTACTAAGGTCAGGTGCGAGGTGGGTGGGTGGGTGGTGGAGGCGCCTGGCTAGGAGGGGCGCTGCCGCCCTTCGTTCGTTTCGTCGTCTGAAAACAGGAAGAGAAAGGACTCGGTCAGGGTGGGCCTGGGATATGATGATTTTTCCTGTTATTATTATTATTATTATTATTATTATTATTATTATTATTATCATCATTATCATTATTAATATTATTATTGTTATTATTTGTTGTTATTATTAGTTATATTGATTATTTCCGCCACTTACTCTCGCCTTTCTCTCTCTCTCTCTCTCTCTATCTGTCTGTCTGTCTGTCTGTCTGTCTGTCTGTCTATTTATCTATCTGTCTGTCTCTGTCTATCTATCTATCTGTCTATCTATCTATCTATCTATCTATCTATCAATCTATCTATCTATCTATGTATCTATATATCTGTCCGCGTGTGT